>JAHBCN010009228.1:0-35681 GCA_019359885.1 Listronotus oregonensis | reverse complement strand
TAGACGCACAAAACAATGCTATATTTTTGGTAATAGATTTAGACTTAGACACTGTTGCCAAATCTATAACAGTGGTAACAGTAAGTAATTAGGAATGATTTTTGTGGAATATAGTGGAATAATTTATTTATGTAAATTTTTATTTTGGATGTATGTATGTCTTCATATGTCCATCTGTTTAAAATAAAGTTACTCCTTTGAAAGTTATTTACAATTAAAGTTAAAGAAAAAATAAAATTGTTGTTTCTTACGGTGTTGACTTAATTTTTTTTACTCAGTGGAACACATTAATAATTCATATTATCGCATGCATATCATTATTTTTATTATTTTATTACTTAATATATTTAAAATTTATAATGTATCTAAACTTATTTTCTCTTAATAGTTATTTATTCTACAAAAAACTATTTCTAATGTCCTAAAATAATTAAAACATTACAAATATGTTGTTGTCACTATTGAAAATAGTTTATTTACAATATTTTACACATTTTCAGAAAAGAGACATTTCAAGGTCAGTTTTGCTCGGTCGGCGTTCGTAATAGACATTGGGGTTATTAAGGAGAAGGGGAGTATTGGCACTCGTTATAGCGCTTAAAAAGTTGAGGAGTAGCGAAATAAATAGAGGGGCAAGGAAGGAGTGCTATTGAAAAATGCGAATTCGTATACCGGGTGTTGCTCCGTCGAGCGGGACATAGGGAATCCCATGTAAATTTTGAAGTGGTCCAATATTGGCTCCCCTAATTATTTTAGAAGAAAATATTATTAGGATTTTTTAAAGAGCACGAAACGTTGTACCCAGTGTACAAATTTCAGCTCTTCTCAGTTCGCCAGCTAAGAGATAAATGCTAAAATAAGTTACGAATCTCCTATCTTCTTACGCGCCCTGTATTATTAGAACTTTATAATAAAATACCAGAAAAATTATTTAACCTCTTACTCTCAAGTCGTCAGATCAATGTCACATCATTTTTAAATAATGAACTACTCAAATCAAGAAAAAATCACTATTATAAAATGGTTTTATCAGGGAAATAGTTATCGAAGAGTAGCGGACATGTTTGCAGCCTATTTTCCCAATTTTCCCTACAGGCACAGTAATTATTAATTGCAAAGGTGAAGAAAATCGACGTGAAAATTAGAGACAAATTGTACAAAACGAGAGGGATTTAGACGTGATACTTTGTGTAGAGGAGGCCGAAGGAAACATTAGCACGAGACAACTCGACAAGACCACACCACAATATCTCGAATTTTAAAAAGATGTAAATACCACGCTACAAGTACGAAAGACACCAATAATTAAGAGACGGAGACGAAATACGACGACAGGAATTTTGCTTTGAGATGATGGAGAGGACAAACACTGACAGAGGTTTTTTACAAAATATTTGCTTTACTGACGAATGCACTTTTTCATTGAACAACGAACCCAACATTCAAAATTGCCGGTACTGGAGTAACGAAAACCAAAATCGATTTGTTTAGACCGCAAGGACTCAATATACACAAAAAATTCATGTTTTGGCGGAAATTTTCGGCCACCATATCCTTGGACCATTTTTCCTTGACCTGGAACTTTTAGAGGAACAAATTTTGCCTGCTTTGAACAACCTTGCTCGTGAAAATCAAGAGATTTGGTATCAAATGGATGGCTGCCCAGCACACAGTACCAGAGCTGTGCGCGAATACTTGAACAACGCATTTAATAACGACATCATAGGCCCGAACCACGCAATATCTTGGCCAGCCAGGTCTCCGGATCTTTCGCCAAACGATTTTTTTCCATGGGGACATTTAAAAACTAAGCTTTATACCAATAAAAAATATGAAAATTTAGACCAGCTAAGGAATGCTATTTCCGCTGAATGTGCCAGAATATCGATGTACCAACTAGCCAACGTAAGAAATGAGTTTTATAATCGTTTGGGTTATTGTCTGACAGTTAATGGAGGAATATTTGAGCATTTGATTAAATCCTGATATTGTCGTCATAAATTGATTTCTAAATGTAGACACATTTGTTTTATTGTCTTGCGTAACTGTGAGTGCATGTGTTGGAATTAGCTGTAAACTAAAATGAAATGCGAGGATTCTTTTTGAAATTCCCGTATAAAATTTTTCAGTTTTGGCAATGATATTATAAATTAATGATCTAAATTGTCACTGATAAATCGATATGGTGTTTTTATTATTGATTTCTAGAGTACAGTTTCTAGAGTAGTAGGTGCATAATGAGATACCACGTTGCAGAAGTATTTAAGCAGTTTACTTTTTACTGGTTGGTTGAAAAATGCTCAAATTTTCATTTTGGGTGGAACTTATTATGCTCTTTAATAAATCCTAATAGAATTTTTTTTCTAAAATAATTAGGGGAGCCAATATTTGACTACTTCAAAATTTACATGGGATTCCCTATGTCCCGCTCGGCGGAGCAACACCCGGTATATTATAATACTATAATAATATATAAAATATTGTAAATACATTATTTTCAATGGTAAAACAACATAATTGTAATTTTTTAAATTAATTTAAGACATTAAAACTAAGTTTTCGTTGAAAAAAATAGCTATTAAGCGAAAATAGGTTTAAATATAATATGAACTTTAGATATTTTAGGTGATAAAATGATGATTTTCGATAATATAAAACATTAATTTGTTCCATTGAGTGAAAAAAATTTGGTCAACACCGTAAAAAACAACAATTTAATTTGTTCTTTAACTTTAATTGTGACTTCTAAAACTGTAACTGTAACTTTATGTACAAAAATTAAGAGGCCTTTTTTGTACAGTATTAAATTTCTTTTAAAAGTCTATATTGATTTTGTATATATTTATTTCTTCGTTAGTTACAAAATTCTAAAATAAAAAAGTTAAAAAAAAATATCAATGTTTGAAGCTTCATTACTCGAAAATAGCTCTTTTGGCGAAAATTTATATATATATATATATATATATATATATATATATATATATATATATATATATATATATATATATATATATATATATATATATATATATATACATATACATTTCTTGGGGAGGGGGAGGGTTAAAATCGGGATAAAAGTTTGCATAAAAAAATTGTAATACCTAAGTCAAGAGCCCATTAGCAGTATACGTATCCTAAATCTTCTTGAGAAAAATAAATACAAAGTTAGGACCCCAAAACAACACCTTTTTATGCAAGGAATTTTAAAGCAGTTAAAAGCTCGAGAGTGCACCTCTGGTGTTTTCATCAACTTTTTAATTAAGTTGTTTTAAGTGTTCGCTGTAAATGAGAAACTTTATAAAAGGAGTTATAATTAAAATATTAGGTGCGCGTGGGGAAAATTAAAAGTTTACTTGGAAAACTAGACGTGGCCTTTTAAGAGATTTTTTTTTAGATGTTTAGATGTACTTGGTTTTTTAATATACTTTAAAGCAATATTAAAGCATTTGCCAAAAAGGCATAAACATTTAAGTCCTTTTAATATTTAATTTGTTTAATATCATATTGCAAATATTAATTTGCAGATCTCAAAATATTTTTTAAGTATTCATGGGGGGTCATTACCCCTTCTTGTCCCCTTTACCGACGCCACTGTGCTTCACTTTGATGTAAACGATATAGAAATACCTTATCCTTATTTTTTTGCGACGTTGACCTACTTTTATAATGAGTAAAGTACAAAATACTCCTTTAATTTTAAATTTATGCTTTGTAGGCAGTATCTCGTGAGAGCTGCTATTTTTCTTTTTTTTGTACGGTTTTGCCCGATATTCCAATATTTTTTCCTTTTAAGCTAAAATTCTGTAAAAATCACGAGCCCAACATTGATAGGCAATTTTTTAACACTTTCTGATTTTCTGAAAAGCAGAGATACGGGGCTTTGTTTTCTTGAGATTTATTCGTGCTTAATGACTTGAAAAATGAATTTTTTCTTCGGTGAATTTCAGAAAATAATATTTCAAGCAAAAAGGATTATATTGGTAACAATGCTTGTGAAAATATTCGGCAAAAAAGTTTTTTTTATATAAATTTACTTTCGAAGGACCATACAAATTAGGAATGTGTCAATTTTACTCAAGAAATCAAAAAATATACCCGACTTAAATTCGGTCCGTTGCCGTTCTTTTTAGACGTCAACGAAATAAATTTGATTTTTCCGTTAAAAGAAAATATCTTGTTACTGACACATCCGAAAAAAATAAAAGGGGAAAATGTTATCACAGCAAATTCAGTTGCCTACTTGACCTAATCGAAATTCTAAGTTTCTGCGGTGTTAGCAGGACCGAATTATTTGATAGGTTTTCTAACTTAGTTGAGTTGGTAGTAACACCCTTAAGGAAACGTTGCAAGCTCGATAGGTACTCGGAATGAACTAGCTTTAGTTGCTTATATTAGGATTTTAAAGAAGTAAAATGTTTTTATTCATATTTAAGAGTCCATTCGCGCCGCGAAAATTGGATACAATTTGGGGTTTGGGGCATAATGTTTTTCTCAAAAACGGTATAAGTTATTAATAATTTTCAAAAACCATATGAAACCCAACACTTAAATCTAGGCTTCTGCTGTAATAGACTTTTAAATTTGAATTTATTTTTTAATATTTTCTTGAGTGAAAGTCACCCTAAAATCAGTTATGTTTAGATATTATTTTCTCTTAACTCTTTTTTTTTTTTATCTTGGGACAGTCCACGAAGGCTGATGCCTAAGTACTAACGTACCGTTGGTGTCTTCAGTGTGGTGAGAGGGAGTTTGTTCACACGGGACTTAAATTTTTGGAGATTGGGAGGAGAAGAAAAAGCTTCTGCGGGCAGCAGGTTCCACAGTCTTGACACTCTAGGGATGAAGGCACGAAGAAAGCGGGGCCTCTCTAACTGAACTGTAAAAGGATGCATGTTGCACTACGCGTTGTTTGTTGAGAGCTGCCAGAGAAGGAATTATATGGCCAATTCCTCTGAGCAGAAGCCGTGAAAATCCTATAGAAGAGCGACAGACCCTAGGGCTCGACGGTGGGCAAGAAGAGGAAGCCTTTCGGAGGTTGGATCATTAATCAAGAACAGCTCTTTTTGAATGGAGTCCAGAATGCTTAGTGTTGTAGGGGACGCCATTCCCGACAGAGAACAATATTCTAAAGAGGGTCTGATTCGGGATACATACAGAGTTACAGATTGAAAGAAGAGAAATATTTTTGGCTGGAAAAGGAATCCAATCTTTTTGAAGTGCCGGCTATGGATGAAATGTGTTTGTGCCAATCGAGGTTATTCTCAAAAGAAACCTGACAAGATTAACGACTCTTTGTTCTGCAGAACTTGGCTGTCATATGTAAGGGATGAGCATTTGCAGACTTTTTCGCGACAGGAACAGACTGTGTTTTTGAGGCATTAAACTGAACAAGATTTTGGCCCCAATCCAAGATAAGTTTGAGGTCTTGTGAAAGAGATATCTGCATTGACCTGGCTTGTTTTCGAAATCAGAATTACACGGTGGCTTAAGAAATTGAATACTAGAGTGGAGGGTACTATTGATGGTGGGGAAGAGAGAAGATCGTTAATGTGTGGAAGAAACAGCTTGGGTGCCAGCACTGAGCCCTGGGACACCCCAGCATTAATTTGGTAGAAGCTGGAAGAATGACCATCTACACTAACTGATATACGTCGATTAGAAAGGAAACTGGAAAGCCAAGAGCAAGCTTAGGTGGAAGGCCGTAAGAAGGAAGTTTGTTAAGAAGCCCATCATGCCAGACCTGATCGAAAGATTTGGATATGTCAAGAGCAACGATCTGGGATTCACCAAGAAACTCATGACTTGTTCCAGGCTAGTAGACAAAGGAAAGAAGATCAGCTGTGGATCTACTGTGACGGAATCCATATTGTCTATCATGTAAGATCCTATGTCTTTCCAGATACTTTAAGATTTGGGAATTGATGAACTTCTCCATTACTTTGCAAACAACTGAAAGAAGAGATATAGGTCTATATTAGGAAGGGAGACTTTTGGATCCTTTTTTGGGAACAGGTTGCACACGTGCAGCTTTCCAACTCTCCGGGAAAATGCCCGTGTCGTAAGAGATTCGAAATAGGCGAGTTAAAATGGGTGCAAGCTCGGGAGCACATTTTTTTAAGACGATTGCTGGTATGCCATCCAGTCCAGACGATTTTTTAGTATTAAGAGAAGAAAGAATACGCTTGATCTGTTTGACTTTAAAAATTATATCGGACATTTTATGAGAAACAGGGACAACTGTTGGAAGAGGAAGATTAATAGGAGGATCAAGCGTAGAATTGGCAGCAAATTGTTTGGCAAATAGTTCGGCTTTTCCTTTGGAGGTAGACACAATTCCGTCTTCAGAGATTAGGGGTGGAAAAGAATTTGTGCAGAAGTTCTGACTAATATTTTTATCAAAGGACCAGAAAGCTTTACTGCCATTTGAGCAAGAGAGAACTTTATCTTTTATTCGATTGTTAAACCGGTCTTTTGCTTCTGAGATGGTCTGATTATACTGATTTCTCGCTTCGATGCTAGCCTGTCGATTTTCGGGACTGGGGTTTTGAAGAAACATTATGTGGGCTTGAATTTTTAAAAGTCTGGCTTTGTCACAGGATTTAGAAAACCACGGTTTGTGATTTGAAGTTATGGGGTTCTTTTTAGTGTGGGGAATATAGGTCTTAATGCCTAGTTGAATTGTTTCGGTAATTTGTTTACATATTTCGGAAGGATCGAAAGTAGAAAAGCAGGTAGGATCCCAAGGGTAGCTGGCAAAGAAATCTCTCAGACCATCCCAGTCGGCCGAATTGTAGTGCCAGACGGTTCGTGGCGGCATGCTTTCAGTTGCCTCAAAATGAGTGGAGTATGATACGGTGACCAAACCATGGTCAGAGCGACCAAGGGGAGCAGTTACTGATGCTTGATAGAGTTCGGGGGTGGAGGTAAGAAAGAAATCTAGGGGTTAGAATTATGGGTGGGAACCCTAGGAAAGTAGGTAGGTTCCATAATTAGATTAGTGAGCGAGTTGCTTATTGCGAAATTTTCTGCTGCTCTGCCTTGTGTATCGGTTTTTGTGGAGCCTAGCCAATCCTTATTATGAACATTAAAATCCCCGAGGACGATTACTTCGGCCAATGGAAACTGGAAAATAATATTGTCGATCTTTATTGAAAGGAAGTCAAAGAACTCGTTGTGGGAATTGTCAGACGGGGACCGGTATATGCAGCAGATGAATTTGGTAGAAGATCTGAAAGTAAGTTTAAGCCAAAGAATATCAGGCCTACCCGATTCGAGGTTGGAAACCCTAGCACAAGCCAGGTCGTTGCGAACGTAAGCACAAACGCCGCCGTGGGGTCGAAAAGATGTAATGAGTTCATAACCTGGGAAAAGGAGGTGGTTGGTTGCTGTTTTGGGACTTATTTGGGTTTCGGTAAGAAATAGTATGTGGGGTTTGGAGGATTGAAGATAATTGTGAACAGAGTTTACGTTTGAGTTAAGCCCACATATATTTGTGAAGGATATCAGACTTTTCGATGGTGGCTCCCAAATGTACCCCGCCCGGAGAACCGAATGGAGGGGTATTTTACCTCCGGATAACTTTACGTTCGGGTGTGCCATCATCATTATTTCCAAATTTAACTAGAGTGGAAAAAAAGAGAAAGGAAAAGAAAAAGAAAAGAGAGGAAGAAGGAAAACTAAAAGAGTAAGAAGGAACTCGAAACGTCCGGAGACTTCACGAGTCCTTTAAAGGGCAAGTAGGGTGGTACCGCCTCAGGCGAGGAAAGTTCCTCTACCACCTACCAAATTCGACTCATATGTCAAAAATCCGTTACAGCAGAGGCATAGATTATTTCCTTACCTTTAAAATGGTGTATAATTTATGTCATTTAAGTGAAAAATAGTTACTGAAAAACGTTATCTCCTGTTGGCTTGCAATGGGAAATAAACATCGCATCGATACACTGAATTCGGAAGAACCTAAATAAAATATAATATTTTTAATGCGACTATACGAAAATTATAGTAGTGGGAGTTTGTTAGTCTCCGCCAACCGTCTCCACGTCCTTTCGCCCGACCCCTAAGGTGTAGCGTAAATGCACTCTTAAGAATCACATTTAAAAACCTGATGAAGTTTCGCAATCGCCAGTTTTGAATTACACTTCAAAAAAATGTTCCATTTAGGGTGGATTCATGTTAATCTCAAAAATAACATATTTATATTTAAAGAATATTTACCAAAAACTAATTTGGCTAAGAGTTACAGCACTTTAAAATGAGGCTAAAATTATATTTCGCGGCTCTGGCTCCGTGCTAAAATCTTTGACGCTTGATTTATCATTTGGATTATGTAGTATCATTCGTATCGTAGTTACCATTTGTAAGTATAAAAACTAAAGATGATCCGGATTCGTGATTCGATAAATAGAAATCAATTCCTTTTTTATGATTTGTATTGTTCATTTGATTCCTTTACGAGGATCCTGATCCTTAAATTGATTCTTTTTTGAAGGATCCATCCCAGCTCTGTTGTACATAAACATTTTTTTTTAAATATTATTTTTTTCCCTTAAATTTACACTATTCGAAACAAATCCAGTCCTGTATCTCTTACAATTTCACGCGTAATTTAATTTTGCAAATAGAATAAGAGCAAATAAAAGAGCGCGCTCTGAGGCAGTCGATAAGAATGTTTATCAGTTCGTTACGTCAGTTCCAGACATCGAATTGAGTTATAAATATTTTTCTTATTTTCTTTGGCCTTTGGATGTTTTTTTTTGCCTTTACGATGCTAATAATTTTATTATAATTCGATAATGTCCTAATACAGACTTCTATAATTCAAGCGTACACGAATTTAAAAAACTCGTGTACGAAAAATATCAATTATTAATTCAAGATTGTGGTAAGAAAATTTCCCCCTGTCACTTTAAGCCAATTAGTCAATTTTATTTAAACAGTTAACCATAGCAACCCACAAATTTTTCGGAATATTTTTTCTCCTGTCTAGCTAGGCAAACAAAATTAATAAGTCGAAATTTTATTTGAAAATTTTTACAAATGAATGATGCAATATTTTCTTCTTTTGAACACCTTTAGTCATTAAAATGATTGTGATTTGGCAGCAGCCAAGGGCGTCGATAATATTTTTTTCCTGGGAGGGGTAATTTTAGTATCGGAAAAAACAACTCTAACACAAACCTGACAAAATATGTTACATAAACTGTTATTTGTGGAAAAAATAATATGTTGTTATTGAGTCAAAATCATGGCAAAGTATTTATTATTAATATGCACATTTTAAGTTTGACATATTTTTCAAAACTTAAAACAAAAAAAAGGTGACGCATCCAAATGGGTTTCCTATTTTGCTATTCCGAACTCAGCTGACGCCTCATGCGGAAACAACAAATTTCCTGAAAACCTCATCATTTTGCCATTGATAAAAAATTCTTCCATATTTTTCGCCTGTTAAGTTTCAGTTTTTAGTATCCGAAGAGACGCTATAAAAAATATAATTTACGTAACAAGGTGTTTTTTTTGTATTTGAAGTTATTAATTTAAAAAAAACCAAAGCACTCACAATTCAAACTTTAATTACTGAAACATTATTCAGACATAAAGTAACTTTTTATAAAATATATATAAAATAAAAATAACTTTGTTAATTTGAACAAACAAAGAAGGACTTAATCCTAAATTACTATTTTTAAATTAAATTTTTTGTTCAATATAACTTTTAAAAAAAAAAACCCTTTTTGATTGTATTAAATACCAATATAAAAATAAAATTCCAAATGTCTTTTTTTTTTAAAAACTATCCACAATGGAATTCTGTATTTATTATATGTCTCTATTAAATTAAAAAGCGCTAGACCAACTAATCGGGTTTTTGACCAAGATGCCCTTAACCACGTTTTCAATCTTTTTAGTGCAGAAAACTTCTCTTCGAGGATGCCAACGCTCACCGGCATAAGGTTAATACAAGATATAATTTTAAATGAACATGGGGAGAGAACCCGGTTAGAACAAACCGATACGTCACGGTCTCCCAAACAGGGTTTTCCATATGAGACCGTGATATCCGTTTGGTCTAAATATGCCGATTTTTTAACTGTTTACCATCCGGGTTTTTAAAAGATAAAAGGGAGAACCGGGATATTTTGGGCTAGTTTTTTCAATTTTTTTTTAAAACCCTAGTTCTAACTCAGTTTTAAACCAGGATAAATTATGCGTTACTTTGTTTTTAAATCGGAATATATTTTTGACGAACGAGTAGGGTTTTAGGGGGGGTAATTACCCCCATTACCCCCTCCTTATCGACGCCCCTTGGCAGCAGCTGTTTTTTGTAATTTAGCTTAAGGTTTTGACTGTGTCAGTCAATTTATTTTGTTAAAAAACTTGAGATTTATGGATTTCGTGATTTCTCTATGAATTAGTTCAAGTTATATCTTTTAGAAAGATCACAAATTATACTATTAAATAATGTTATATCAGAAAGTAGAAATATAATTTGTGGGACCTTAGGTTCTGTTCTTGGACCCTAATTATTTTTATTATATATAAATGATTTAGCTTAAGTTGATATAACAGAAAAATTTACAAAATTTGCGGATAATATAAGTATTTTATATCATACAGAAAAAAATACTAGATCGTGATTTTTATCGGTTTTTGGGAGTTTTCAGATTCGTGTTTAAGGAGAAAAAATCCGCTAGAACGACACCCAACACAAACCACTTTTTTTGTGGACCTGTGTTATTATACATGTTTGTTTCGTTATGAAGTTATCTCTAATAAATATATTTGTCTAGAATCATACCCATGTAAGTTATAAATATTTTTAGGTATGATATTTAAATTTTTTTCTTTTAATTTTAGAAAATGAATGAATATACATGTTTTTATTTCGTATATATAAATAATATCAAATTAATTATTTGGTTTATACAAATTAATTTTTGGTTCAAGATATGGGAATTTTGTAATTTATAAATATATTTAATAATTTAATTTTAAAGTCTTTTTAAATGTGTTAATATTTTTAGGTTTGGTAATCCCCATTTTAAAATTAGATATTGTTTTTTTGCGTGTACTAAGCTATAATAAATATTTTAGCAATTTTAAAGGCATTACTCCGAATATTTAACAAAATGTTTCAATATTTTGACATAATTTTTTTCACTTATTAATATCATACCATGGCAACCAAACAAAAGCAACTAGTCTCGAACTTTCTAAAAAAGTGAATATAATTATTTTATTTTTTTAAATTATGATTATAAAAAATAATGGTTGTAATTAAAATGATATAATATTTTGATTAGTCTTTTAATTTAAACCGGTGCTTTGTCTCTAAACAGAATTTAAAAAATCCATCACAATATTTAATGTTAAATCAAACAAATTTTTAGGAATAAATTTTAAAATTTGTGTCTTTTTTTCAGGGGTGCTTTCTCCGTAGTTAGAAGATGCGTACAAAAATCGACTGGGTTGGAATTTGCCGCCAAAATTATAAACACAAAAAAGTTGTCAGCACGAGGTATAGTATAAATAATTCATATTATTTATTTAAAAATATACAGGGTCATTTTTTAAATTTTACTCTCATCATTGGGGTTTCGGAGAGAATTGGGATAAAGTTGCGCATTTTGTGACCAACAATATCCCCTTCAAAAAGTTTAACCATTTTAAGTTTTTTGGGAGACATCTGAGATTAACTAAAAAATTTGAAAAATGGTTTTAATTTTTTTCTATCTTTATTTTTAAAAAATATTTAAAAATAAATTGCCAGGGTAAAATTTTTGGGGGTAATACCACGAGTGCTTAAAAATTACCTGATTTTTCACGAAAGCTTATTATTTATAATTCCACGAGTTGGAAGAACGAGTGGAATTTGTATAACAAGCTTGAATAAAAAATTATCTGGTTAATTTTTATGCACGAGCGGTATATTTCTAGAATGGAAAAATATGGGAGTATTATACTTTTTAAAATGGTTTTTTTGTCATACAATTTTGAATTTCATGCAACATAATTAAAACTATAACTAAAAACGTTTTATAAATTACTTTATCTATTTTTCATCGTGTACATGACCAAACCGACTCATTTTGACTGATTTTGACGTTTCTAATTGACAATACAAATAAACAGGTTCGATTGTTCTGTGTTTGTAAGTAAGTGGAAATCAGAGTTTATTAATCTAAAGGAGGTTATGACATCCGCCATATTGAAAAACTTTGGGTGACGTCAAGAAGGGTCCATTTCGGCCATGTTGGATTTTATGCGGACAATGGCGTAGAATTGCGGTGGAAACGAAAAACTGCTTTTATACCGACGAACAAAATTTATATTTCAAAAATATAAATGTAATTCAATTAAGACGATGGACTTTTTCAATTGTATCTACTACATTTAATATTTTTAAAAAATGAGGAAAAAATTAAAATGTAGAAAATACTGATGATTGCTAATTTGTTATAATTAAGAGTACTTACTCTATTTTTAAACACACGATATTGAATTATTAACACCTTTTTTCTTTTAATAATACCCACCTATATTACAACGTTTATAAAATTTTATGAGCAAGTAAAGAAGTTTGGGGACTTTAATTATTTTTTTATCTTGGAAGTGGTAAAGAGGGAGTTTATTCACAATAGACTTAAATTCTTTCAGGTGGCAAATTCCATAGTCTTGACACTCTAGGGATGAAGGAACGAAGAAAGCGGGAAGTTCGGGGTCTCTCTAGTTAAACTGTTAAAAGATGCATAAAAGTTGCACTACGTGTTGCCTGTTGGGAGGCTGCCAGAAAAGGAATTATACTGGCCAACTCGTCTAAGAAGCCGTGAAAATACCTATAGAAGAAAAACAGGAAAGAAGCTTTTTCCAAGTGCAGGATCAGAAATGGGCTTTACAAGCTATCTTGAAGATCTTTTAAGATATGTACAAAATATCCAACTCCAAATCGATACTGGCTATGAAAATTAACTTTTTTTTGGGAAATTTGACGGTGTTTGATTACTTCATAAATATACTTGAAAAATTTCGAATATGATTTTGCGCAATGTGTAAGAAGGGACGGAGTAGAGCGAGAACAAATTTCGCTCCACAAATTCACATTGCGAGCGGACGGGAAATCGGCGTCGCTATCGGTGGGAGGTTCCGATGCAGTCGTTCTCTGTCTACTTTCTATCTATTAGTGTCTAATACATTAAAATTCAATCCGTAAGATTCAACTCGCCAAACGTGTATAAACTTGTCTATTAATCCTTAATTTTCTTATTTTAAAAACTAATTATGTTACTTTTAAAAACTAGTTATTTATTTACTTACCGACCATACAGCATCTTGATATTGCAGAACAATAGCAAAATTTTCCACTTTGGAAATAAAATGAATTATTTAATGTAAAAAAATGTGAATACAGGTTTAATGCTAAAAAACTAAACTTTATTTGTTTCACAACTACAACACTACAATACATTTACAATTGCAACAATTAAATAAAATACAACTGAAATTTTTACATTTTGATATGGAAGAAAAGAACACAGTACTTAGTGGTATTATTTAATAATATTTTGTGGTATACTACATTTCATATTTTAAAACATACAAATCATTTAAGCATTAAAATCCTACTTAAAAAAAAAAAAAAAAAAAATCATCTATAGTTTGTTGGCAGCCCTTGCAAGATAAAACAGAGAATTAGATCTCATGTTCTCATTTGGTACTCGAAAGTTTAACTTACTTACAAGTTCTTCAGTCCTTTTTCATACTAACAATTTAAACAAAAAACTTTTCAGTGAAGGTAGGTTTACATCAGTTAACTTTAAACTTGTAAAAGGCAAATCTAAAATATAAATTATATTTTAAAACATGTCTTTTTCAACATAATATACCAAGTAATTGGTAGATAAGTATCCAAAAAAAAAAAAAAATAAATTAAAGAATGTAACTAACCGCAAACTTAATAAATGTACAAAATAATGGGAAAAATATTAAATACGCATTCTGAAGGTACATTAATGCATATACCTAAAGTGATCAGTTTCTAGGTATAAGCAAGTCAATATTGACTATTTACTTTTTTGACAACAAATAACTATAATTAAAATCACACAAAAATTTCAATTTACTTACTAATAACTGTGTAACTACATTCAAAGTTGTGAAGAGTCACTGGTGGACTTAAAAACCGTGTTTGTGTTATCCGAGGTGTAATAATGCAAACCGAATGGAACTGCTACAATAAAAAAATATTTGTTAGTAATAGCAGCATTAGGATATATCATATTTTTTACCTTACCTTCTTTTATTAATTACCTTTTTCCTTTTTGATCAGGATCTCATAATCACCGCTTTTGCAATTTTTCTGGAAGACATATAAAAATCGTCTTTTTTAACAAGCTCCGAGCAAATAACAGAATCCTTATGGGAAACACAACTTTTTGGTCTATTGCACACTAAGGGCTAATTAAAGCTACACGACTAAACACTACCAAAAACAATATAGTAAAAACAGTCAAAACCAATAAAATATCAACTCTGTACACAAATATTTTCAACTGTAAAAATAACCCCATATAAAAGCTTCGACTTGTGGCACGACTCTGTCCACAGCTGAGAATGCTAGTAACTTTTAGAGTTACCCGACAGGGCCACCAACATAAGCGACCCTTTTCACACCCTCACGTCTTGGATTTTTGCTATCCCCTTTCCCGACGATGTATAACCCCTTTAAATTAATAACCCTGGGAAATACCAGTTGCTCAGGCAACGTGAAATTTCCGCTGGAATTTTTTGATTTTTAACGTGTCTTATGGGAAAATTTATACATAAGTGAAATATTTTTTATATTTTGATCAATCCCTTTACCCTGGTCCTAGAAAACAGATAACTGTGTTGACTTGATGAATTATAACGAAATTAAAAAAAAAACATGGATATAACCACTATACCCCAAATAAAATAAATTAATATTGCAAACCTAACTGTACCTTTTACCCCTCCCATAGATACAGACCTGCCATTTTGCCCTTTATTGGATTGTTTCCTTTCTATATGTTTTTTGCAAATATATCCGAAAGGTATACGAAACACCAATATTAATATACCTTTAGTCAAAATTCAATCAATATCCAACAATTTCCAACTTTGCCCGAATCCTTACAATTTCAAAAGCTTTTGTAAAGTTTCGATGTCTCTATACAAATTTAATCAAACCTAAAGCCCTGTCGGTAAATTTAATCAAACTATGAAATTTGTACCTGAATGTAATTAAGTAAAACTATGTTATTGATAGATCAAGAAAAAATGGAAAACCTACTTCGCCTCACCCTGTAAACAGCACACATCATGTGTGCCCTAAAATTTACTAATTTAATTTAGTTAACAAGTATTGACAAAGGCAACATGGTCACGTGAAGTATGAAATTTAATAACGTGCTCCATTGACAAAGCTTGTGTATGAGTGAAGTATACAGAGTGTCAAAGAAAGTTAATCACATTTCTACACTCGAGGTAATTTTTGGGGGGTCAATTATTGGCTCCCATGTACATTTTACAGAAAAAAAGGTAAGATACCTTTTTGAAGAAACCAATCTGGCAAGCCCTTTGCCAAGTTTCAAAAATTTTAAAAAGCAAATCTTAAATTATTCAATTAAATGTAATTGCAAAATTAGCAATTTTCGGTTCAGGTAAAACCAAACAGGCACCAGTAATAGTTATTTACATTACAAGATGCGAAAGTTATTTTGGGTGAGGTTTTTAAATCGAGTATTTAAAACCCCGAACACTTGAAAGGCCTTTTGCATCGTGAATGTATTATATTTTTTCTGCTACTGTTCTATGACGCATAATTCATAATTTAATAATCATTAACATCATGTTTTAATAGAAATATCAGAGATTTTGAAATTCTACCTGTTAAAAATTAATCCATAGCAACACATTTATTGTTGACATTGTCTGTCATCAGCACTTGTCAGATTTTGAATTATTGTTAATTTAGTATAAACCCATTCTCATTTTAAAATGTTAAATGAATATGAAAATGGCATCCAAAAGGCAGCTGACCTTGCGTGTGCCTCACTTGTGCCAGACAAATCTAAAGAGAGGTACCATCAAACATATAAATCGTTTTCTGAATGGCTTGCTACAAAAATGGCGGATTGACGAGAATGTGATGTTGGCGTATTTTCAAGAAAAACCCGAGTCTTTATCACCACCAACCCTCTGGTCTGTATATTCCATGCTCAAGTTAACAATTTCCGTAAACAAAATCAAGATATTTCGGAGTTTAAGAAACAAGTTGCTTTATTAAAAGGGAAAACGATGGTTATGAGGCAAAAAAGTCAAAAATTTTTAAAAAGAAGAAATCATAAAGTTTTTACTTAACGCGCCTGATCAAAGTTACTTAGCAATGAAAGTAATAGCCATTATGGGAGTGGCTAGGGCATGCCGGACAGACGAAACATACAGAATGAAGCTAAGTGATGTAGAAATAAGAAATGACGTGGCTATAGTAAAAATAGTGGAGTCTAAAAATAAAGTTAAAAGAAACTTTGTAGTAACCAACGATGAAGGCTCAGTTCCTTATGTCAGATTTCTACAGGAATATATTAAGCTGAGACCAAGGAATGCTCTAGCATTCCTTGGTCTCACGCATCAGACGCATCACCCGATATACCGGGTGTTGCTCCGCCGAGCGGGACATAGGGAATTTTGAAGTAGTCAAAAATTGGCTCCCCCAATTATTTTAGAAAAAAATGCTATTAGGATTAATTAAAGAGCACAATAAGTTCCACCCAAAATGAAAATTTGAGCATTTTTCAACCAACCAGTAAAGAGTAAACTGCTTAAATACTTCTGCAACGTAGTATCTCATTATGCACCCTGTACTCTAGAAATTAATAATAAAAACACCATTTCAAATTATCAGTGACAATTTAGATCATTAATTATTATGTCATTGCCAAAACTGAACAATTTTATACGGTAATTTCAAAAAGAATCCTCGCATTTCATTTTAGTTTACAGCTAATTCCAACACATGCACTCACAGTTACGCAAGACAATAAAACAAATTTGTCTACATTTAGAAATCAATTTATGACGAAAATATCAGGATTTAATCAAATGCTCAAATATTCCTCCATTAACTGTCAGAAAATAACCCAAACGATTATAAAACTCATTTCTACGGTGGCTAGTTGGTACATCGATATTCTGGCACATTCAGCGGAAATAGCATTCCTTAGCTGGTCTAAATTTTCATATTTTTTACTTGGTATAAAGCTTAGTTTTAAATGTCCCCATAGAAAAAATCGTTTGGCGAAAGATCCGGAGACTTGGCTGGCCAAGATATTGCGTGTTCGGGCCTATGATGTCGTTATTAAATGCGTTGTTCAAGTATTCGCGCACAGCTCGGTACTGTGTGCTGGGCAGCCATCCATTTGATACCAAATCTATTGATTTTCACGAGCAAGGTTTTAAAGCAGGCAAAAGATGTTCTTCTAAAAGTTCCAGGTCAAGAAAAATGGTCCAAGGATAGTGAAAATTCCCGCCAAACATTAATTTTTTGTGGATATTGAGTCCTTGTCTCAACAAATCGATTTTGGTTTTCGTTACTCCAGTACCGGCAATTTTGAATGTTGGGTTCGTTGTTCAATGTAAAAGTGCATTCGTCAGTAAAGTAAATATTTTGTAAAAAACCTCTGTCAGTGTTTGTCCTCTCCATCATCTTAAAGCAAAATTCTCGTCGTATTTCGTCTCCGTTTCTTAATTCTTTGGGGTCTTTCGTATTTGTAAGCGTGGTATTTACATCTTTTAAAATTCGAGATATTGTGTGTGGTCTTGTCCAGTAATGTCCTCCAGTTGTCTCGTGCTATGTTTCCTTCGGCACAAAGTATCACGTCTAAATCCCTCTCGTTTTGTACAATTTGTCTCTGATTTTCACGTCGATTTTTTTCACATTTGCAATTATTGATTACTGTGCCTGTAGTTTCAAATTTTTTATCGTCCGTTCATTGTCGATTTATTGGTATTGAGCCTATTGGAAAATAGGCTGCAAAAGATCCGCTACTTTCGATAACTATTTCCCTAATAAAACCATTTTATAATAGTGATTTTTCTTGATTTGAGTAGTTCATTATTTAAAATGATATGACATTGATCTGACAACTTGAGAGCAAGAGGTTAAAAATTTTTCGGGTATTTTAAAAACTTAATAATATAGGGCGCGTAAGAAGAGGGGAGATTCGTAATTTTTTTTAGTTTTTATCTCTTAGCTGGCAGACAAAAGGAACTGAAATTTGTACACTGGGTAAACCCCTTTTGTGCTTTTAAAAAAACCTTTTTAAATTTTCCCCTTTTAAAATAATTAGGGACCAAAAATTAAAAAAAACCTTTTAAAATTTACGGGGGGTTCCCCCTATGTCCTGTTCGACGGAAAAAACAACCGGTATACAAAAATCTAAACTTCTTGTTTCCCCAGTTTTTAACAGTAAAGTTGTTGAAAAGGGGGCCCCCAGGCGTTGTGATATTGATGGTTTAATGAATGAGTTTAAAGAAATGCCCCTAGCGAGTTTTAAGATTCGTTAAAAAAAAACCCTTGCACCCCCGCTTCACAATAAAAAACAAAACCATCTATTTTTTTGGGGCCCATTCAGTAAAAAATGAAAGCAACCTATGACAACTTAGCAACCATATTAAATCGTGTTAAATTTTTTTAATGGGATATTTTTAGATTTAAAATCATAGGTATTTTTGGGGGGTTTTGGGGAATTTTTAAAAAAATTGCTGCTTTTTTTTTGTAGGACAGTAGAGCAAAAAAGAACACTAAGAAAAAAGGGGTTGGGGCCTTTTATAAATTTCCCGGGAACCGGTACTTCAAACATCAAATATCCCCCCCTTTTAACCCAAAAAAGGGGCCCCCATTTTCCCCCAAATTGCTTGCCCAAGGGAAACCCTTTTCGGGCCGGGGGAACAGAAGGTAGGGGGTTTTAGTACCGGGAAATTTTTTTCTTAACTAAGTGAGGGAAAAAATTAAAAAAAGGCATATTTTTTGGGGCCTTTAGAAAGGGGTGCCCCAGATGATCTGTTTTCAAGAACGATTAAATAAAAAAGGAATTGGAACTTGGACGGTTTTGTAGTGGGGGGTTTATTGGGCAACAAGAAAGATGGAGACTTTTAAAACCCTTTTGATGAACTGTTAAAAAACCATGAATTACTAGGGTGTAGCATGTTCTAAAAATACATTTTTTTTTTTTCCCATTTAAATTTTTGTGTGCAGTAAGCGACGAAAAAGGAAAAAAGGTTTCACCGGGGAAATCAGGACAAGGGGGAAAAAATAAGGGATTCGGGGAATTACCTATGTTGGGCGACTACTTTTGGGTTTTTTAAAAAGGGGGGTGCAAAGAACACAAAAAAAAAAGGGGAAGTTTTTGTCGCTGTATCATATTTCGTGCAATATTTTTTTTTATTCACATAAAAAACCAAATTTGGGTTGTTTTTGTTTTGACATGTTTTATATGTTTATATTAAATGAATATTTTCGATTGCAAAAATATGTCTTCTCCTTTTTTTCTTCTTAAAAAAAAAAAATTGTACGTGTTCAGAATTATTTTTGTTT
Organism: Listronotus oregonensis; assembly: GCA_019359885.1. Classification (NCBI taxonomy): domain Eukaryota; kingdom Metazoa; phylum Arthropoda; class Insecta; order Coleoptera; family Curculionidae; genus Listronotus; species Listronotus oregonensis. The sequence continues at coordinate 16,060 of JAHBCN010009228.1, read as the reverse complement.
TTGGTTTTGGGGACTGGTTGAAAAAGAAAAGACAAGCCAAAAGGGGGGTTTAGTCTTGGTCTTGGCCCCCCTTGCCCCGGGGGTTTGGGTTTTTGGTTTTCTTCCTCGGAGCCTTGTTTTGTTTTTTTGGTAGTAATTATTTATACTAAACAATGTTAAATAAAATTTTTTTTTTTTATTTTAAAAATAAATTAAGATAAAACTTTTTTTTTTGCTTTAAAATTTTAAAAATATACAAATTTTAACCTTACACATACATTTAAATTATTTTTTTTTAAAAAGCATTTTTTTAGGGGTTTTTTTATTTATAGCGCTTCATTTTTATTGAATTGAAAAAACCTGTTTTTATACATTTAGTAAATATAGAAATATTTAAGGAATAAGAATTTTTAAATTTTTTTTTAAAAAACATAAAAATTAAAGGAAAAATAAAACGGTGTAGAGTGTGAGCAGAAAAAAAAGATTTTAAAACCCAACCCCGATGTGACGTGAAATTTTCCGAAAATGATTTGATACAAAAAACAGGTTTCTGTTAAAAAAAATTTTTCAAGGAACTTTTCGTTTATATGAACTTTTTGCCCCAAGTTGGGGGAAAATTTTTCCGGCAAAGTTTGTTCAAATACTTTATAAACATTCTCTTTTTTCAAGGTGGGTTTTAAAAGGTGACAAAGTCGAGATCTTCTTTTTGAATAAAAAAATTGAACAAAAAATTAAAAAAAGGGCGTAAATGAAAAAAATTTTTTTTACCCCCCGAATTTTCCGAAGAATCCCGCCATTAAGGGGAAAAAGCCCTTTTTTTTAATTTTTAAACCAAAAAAACAAAATTAATGGAGAAAAATCCATTAAAAAAAGCCATCTTGTATATTATGCTGGAAATTGTTGAACCGTCATGAAAGAAAAACGACGTAGATTAAAATTAAATATCATTTTCGGTTTGACCCAAAAATAAATTTGCATTTTTTTTGGGGTTTTTTTTTGCACAAGTCCCCAAAAAAAGGAAAAAATTAAAAAAAATTTGGGGGGGAGGGGCTAGGGTAAATTTTTAGGGGTCATACCTTTTGGTGCATTTTGCAAAAATCCCAAAATTTTTGGGAAAATTGTGAAAAGGGGATCGATTGACATAAAAAAAAGGGTTTGTGGGGGTTTTTTTAGTTTCCCCCCAAATAATTTAAAAGTCACAGTTACTCTTGCGCGGGGTTGAAATTTTTTAAAAATTTCCTGTGCAAAATTGTGCTAAATTTGGCAAAAAAAAAATTTTTCATTTGGTTTTAAAAAAATTTTTAAAAAACTTTTAATTTTGGGGTAAAAAATATATTTTTGAGCGTCATACCTCTTTGGGGCATTTGGGTTTTTTCCCCCAAGGATTGTGAAAAAATGTGAAAAAGGGGTCAATCTATTATTTGGTAAGAAAAAATTTTTGGGGGGGTTTCGGGTATAATTTATAAAGGCGCCCTACCTTTTTCTGGGGCACTCTGCAAAAATCCCAAGGTTTTAAAATTGTGCAAAAATCAAACTATTTTTGGGGAAAAATCAAAGAAAAAACTTTGGGGGGGGGGGGCTACGGATATTTTTATAGGCGTCAAATTTTTGGGGGACTTGTGAAAAAAAACCCCAAGGGGTTGGCAAAATTGTAAAAAAATTGGTTTTTTCGATTGACATAGATAAAATTTAAAAAAAATTTTGGGGGGGGGGCCCAAGGGGTTCCCCCCCCCAAAACCAAAATGACAATTACTCTTGCGCAGGTGGGGGGAAAAATTCCTTTTCCAAAAAAATTGTGCAAAAAACGAAAAATTTTTAAGGGGAAAAAAATAGAACTTTATTAGTGGGGGGGGGAAATTGATCAAAAACCCATTCAAAAAAACCCTTATTCAAAAAAAACCTTTTTATATGAAAATATATTTTTTTTTTAAACCAAAACATTTATATCTTAGTTTTTAGGGGGTAATCAGGGGTTTTTACAGTGTGGGAAAAAATAATTTTTATTATTTGGGGTTTTTGGGAATTTTGATTCACTCTGTAAAGGATTACAGATAGCTAATTTAACATTAGAAAATATAAAAGTAATTTTTCTTTATAACTTGTGTAATTTTTTCTGGGGGTAACGGTTTTAGATAATTTTGCTTTCCGGGGCCCTTCAGTCAACCCCCTTAAAATTTTTTAAACATGTTATTGAATTTACCATTATCGTCGTTAGAGAACTATATAAAAGAACAAAGTAATTGTTTTAAATTTATTATTTTATAAAAAAAACCGTTACTTATTAAATAATCGCCTTTTTTGTCAGTTGTTAAAATTTTTTTTTGCGTCTGTATAAAATCCCTTTAAAAATTTTTTTAATATGAACATTGAAATTTATAATTTTAAAAAAAAAAGCATAAGGGGGAAACCCCCGCAGGTCGGTTTTTTTCTGCGTAGTTTTTCCCCCCGGTTTTTGGCTTGGTCTGAACCCAAACTTGGTCTTCCCCCAAAAAAAACCGGTCTTTTTTTGGGGTTTTGGGCCCCGGGGAAGACCAACCCCAACCCCGCAAGACCAGGACCAATCTCGCTCATCACTATTTAGGACTCTAAAATTTTTTAAAAATACCTATTTTTATCAATGTTACTTTACAAATTAAATTTTTGACTTGTGTGATATTTGGGGGGCCGAATGATCGTTGTTTTTATGATCCTAATAATTTTAAATAAAAAAGGGGGAAAAATTTGCTTTTTTCTACCGAGAAAAATCATTGTTTCTAGGCCCAAAAAGAAATTTTTTTTAAATTAAAAAATTAAAAAAAGTCGCAACTCTTTAAAAATTTTTTGATCTTTTTAATGTTTTTAAAAAAGAGGAAAAAAAAAACCAATTTCGAAAATTCTCACGTCGTTTACAAAAAAAAAAAAACCCCGAGGGGGGGAATTTTTTGGCAATCACGCCAAAATTTATGTGTTTTTTTATTTAAGTTTTTTAAAGTTTGCCCGTGTTGCCACTTGTGGGTTTCCCCCGGGGGTCTGTTAGGGGGTTACATTATCTATAGCTAGGGGAAAAGATCCAGTTTCAAAATTAAAACCCGATTTAGCTAAAATTTTTGTTTTTTTTTAAAAAAAAGAAGTTTGTAAAAGGAAAAACCGATTGGGGTTTTGGTTTTTAAAAGTCTAAATATAAAAAAAAAGTGTTATTCAATTAAGGCTTGCGTTATTGAGAGCATTGTGAATTATAGGCAATTTTAGCAAAAATATGTAGAAAAAATTTTTGGGGGAAATGGAAAAATTTATAAAAATAGCGCCTTTTTGAGGGGGTACAAAATATTTGAAAAAATTGAAAAAAATTAAGTCAAAAAAAAAAAAAACTAAAATTTTTGTCCGCATTATTTTTCCGAGGGGAAAAAAGGGGTAGGCACTTTACAAAAAAAATTACCCCAAGATCTTTTAAAATAAGGTTTAAAAAATTTTTATAAAATTTAACAGAATTTTTTCTTTTTTATCAGTTGAAATTAATTTTTCTAAAAAAGTATTTTTTTCCCAAAAGAGGTTTGGGATTGGGATTAGTCTGTTAGATGGACCAGAGTCATTTAAATCTCTCCACATTTACAAAGAATTGTTTTGTAGACTTGGTGACCTTTTTTTCAGTCGTGTTTTGGGACAAGGGGTGTAACCATCTCCAACAAGGGGAAACATGGTCATTTTTACCCCCCCCCCAAGGTTTTCAAATTTTTTTACAACCCCGTAATTGTAATGAAATTTTTTGCAATATAATGTCTGTCTAGTGAAAATGTGAAAAACCCTTTATTGTAAATAATTTTAAATTTTTTGTAATTTTTTTTTAAGGATGGAAAAAGTGTATAAAATATCAACAAATTTTCGCCACATGAAAAAAATAATGACAGCATCAATATTATTTTTTTTTTTGAAAAAAAACTTTTGGGGAAACCAAGGGGAAAGTCAATAAACGGAGAAAAAAATTAAAAATTTTTTTAAAGTTGGTTCAAAACAGGGAACAAAATCCCAAAAAAAAACTGAAGTTTTTAAATATATATATATATATTTTTTATATATATATATATATATATATATATATATATAAAAAATATATATATATATATATATATATATATATATATATATATATATATATATATATATATATATATATATATATATATATATATATATATATATATATATATATATATATATATATATATATATATATATATATATATATATATATATATAAAATAAAAGGGAAAATGTTGAGGAAAATTTAGGGGCAGATTTACCATCCAAAAATAAAAAAAAAGTTTATATATACATGGGCCGGGGAAATGTTTCGTTTTTATAAAAAGGGTGATTAAATTTTTTTTTTTTTTATAGTTTATTTCACATTTCTAAAAAACCCGTGGAGATTTAAAAGATATTTTGTACACGCAAATGTATAAACATATATTTATACATTTGGGGGTAAAAAAAATTTACTTTAATGTACAAAATTGTTTTCAAGGCACTTTAGATCGTAGCGTTCTTGCTGGTGGGGTATTTTTTTTAGAAAAAAAAAACCTAAAAGGCCCTCTGGTTTTTCCAAAAATTGGGGGTTGCCCTTTAAAAAAGCCATTTTAATTAATTTTAAAAAAGCCCCCCCGGGGTTTTTTTCGTTCTGACTTCCAAAATTTTTAAAAAATAAGACTAAAAGTACATTGGGGTGTTTCAGGTTTTATTTATAATTTTATTAAAAAAAAAAAAATTTTTTTCCTGCCTTTTTTTGCAAAAAAAAAAAAATGTGGACTTAAAGCTTTTGGGGATACATCGTACATGTATGCCAAATTTGTTTTTAAAAAATCAAAAAATGGTATAACAGAATTAATAATAAATAATTTATTTCAAAAAATTTTTAAAACCCCCCCTGTATCTCAAAAAATTAAGACGTTTAGGACATACGTTCATATGAAGTTTTTTTTTTTAAAAGACGTACAATTAAAAAAAAACCCCCCCATTTTTAAAAAAAATTTCCGCTATGATATTTTATTTTTCTTAAACAGTTGATTTTTTCGATGTCAACGGTTTTTTACCGAAACAGAAAAATTCATTTTATTTGAAACCTGACGTTTGGGTTTTTAAAATCTGCTGAGCTGAAGTCTGAGTCCGAGGGTTTCCTACTAGCATTCCAGAGGGGGTGATACACACATTGGTCGACCGAAGTCAGTTTTCTAACATTTCTGATACTGCTTGTCGAGCCTGTCGACAGCAACTCTAAACACTAATGCACTTATTGTCAGCTAGTCCAGTGCATGCTGTTAGTGGTTACATCCACCGACATAACGATGCGCTTCGGGTCCTTTATTATCACCTTCAGATGTTATTACGGCATTCATGAAATACCAATTCTGCCATTTGCTCCCGGCGATATCGGGGCAATAGTGGAAAATAACAACTGACGTATATATTGGAATTAAGCATTCCCAACTACGCATCAAAGTCGCTTCAATAAACTTGATATCGTTCTTCTTGATGAAAGGAATAACTCTATGTATGTGATTGAGTTCTCTGCCCCAGCGGAAACTAACATCGATATAAAGAAACGGGAGAAACGAGCTAAATATCAGGATTTTCTTGGCGAACTTTGGAGGCTCTATCCGTAGTACAACGTGCGGCGATGGTTGTCCTGTGTTGGAGGAGCTGAAGTGTATTTTCGCATGTCAAAATTCATTTACTAAGGCAAATGAATAAGGCCGAAGATCACTGACCAAACGAACGCGAGGAGTGGTCTTCGATACGGAGGGCCTTCCGCTGACGCCAGGTAGGAAGCCCAATACTGTAGAATAAAATTGTCCAAGCGTGCAGGGCAGCGGGAATCGGGGGATTGGCCCCGCGGAGTTTGCGCAATGAATAGTTGGTCAGAGCCGGACTTCCATAATTCTTTGTTACTATCTATAAAGTTGACATGATCAAATGTCAAATTCAAGCATTCACTGTTTTTTTTTAATTTTTTGCACAAAATTGTTGGTTATAAAACGAAAGTACCATAGAATATTTAAAATTATTGTGTAATATTGGATTTTATATCATCTGATATAATATGGAAAGAATAGATGGCGCCACTTTGACAGCCTTCTATTTAAATGGTCGATATTTTTGGGAGTTTTATATTTTTACCAAGAATTTTTTTAAATAAAAACACGATTTTTTAAAAATAAATTTCAAACATTGTATGATAGTTTCATGTACTTATCACCAATTTTGTGATAAAAGAAGGGCAAGATAGTGTAAATAAGTTTAATCTAATCCTAAGATTGTGGTTGTACATTAAAAAGTGAAAATTTTTATAACTGATTTTTAGGCATATACTTTTCACTAATAACAAACATTCATGAGACAGAATAACAGTGGTTAAAAATGATTAGTAACCTTTGTTACCTAGGTATCCATTGTAACAGTATCCGTTAAATATTATGTGTCTACAGTATGTCGAGCTTAAAAAGTTGATAATGTAAGTTTAAGAAACCAAAAATCTAATTTCTTTTTAAATAAATACAGAAAAAGCAAAAAGGAACTTTAACATAAAATTGTACTTTCTTTTATTCAATTAGAGGGACCTGTATATATTAAAATTTGCCTGGTCTGCCCAGAAATTAATAATTTTGATTCTTTAAAAGAATGTACTAAATTATTAAATGAACTACAAGTACCTAAATGAAAACCTTATTTCTTTTTAATAATCCACAGAAATACACAAACATTGTGGAAATCATCTAAAAGATTGTTAAGATTGCCTTACTTTTCTCACTGCTATTTCATATGAAATTTTCATTTTCTATTATTCATAATTGATATATTATTATTATTTATTCGGTTACCTAAGAAGCACCTAACTTAAATATAAGAAATACTAACCTAAAGTAAAAAATGCCGGGTATGTTACCCTTGGATTTGCAAGACAAAACCATACAAACTCTAGTCATTTTGTTACGATATTATAAGTAACAAACAATAAACACAAAATTATAGTCACTATTTAATAAACTAATCACTCCAAAAAACTTCTGTAACCACAAAATATAATCACACAAAGCAAAACAATCGAAACTAATACGGCTCTTATAAAAGTATAAAGTGTTGCCTAACTACACACTGATTTATCAGTGTGTAAGTAGGCAACACATTAAATTATTTTGTGAAATTTCGTTATTGCGCAGAATCAGCGGGGCCAACTCTGACAGTTATTTTCATACTGGGCTGGATATTTTTTAATCGAATGGGCCATAGCATTGGGCTTCCATACACCTTTAAACTTCCTTGGGTCGGAGTCATAGGATACGTTATGTCGGATATTTGTAAATATTAATAATAATAATAAAGGCCTAAGAACAGAACCCTGAGGAACACCACAATTTATATTTTATATAACATTATTAAAACGTACAATTTGTGATCTTTCTGAAAGATATGCCTTAAACCAATTTAAAGAAACAATAGCCTAACGTAAAAATTATGTTTAATTGTACTTAATTTTTAATTAAAAAATATTGGCAATTTATCTATAAACTGACAACATTTTAAAGGCTTTTGCATGTAAATTTGTCTATTATTCCTTTCCCTGCATCCTGTATAGTAAGCAATTTCTCAATACAGTATTTAATGGTTTTTCCAAGTTAATTTATCTTTCATCTTCAACCGCAAGAGAATTGATGTATTAACAATTTATGTGACTATATACCAAAGCAAACGACCAACCATTCAAGTCCCATATAGTACAAGAGAACATTTAAACGTATTTACGAGGTACATCACATTAACTTGAAACAAGTAGTACGATTACCCTAATGTCGTGCCTTATAAGCAAAATAATAAAGAACCTGATGACTGTAGTTTTTAGAGAAACGACTCTTTTAAACGGGTTCTTTACTTGGACATCTCGACTGGCCGTCGTAAGTTTTTATTGCTTGAAAAACGGACCACAGGTATATTTATTAAGACAATTGCTGTTTTAATTCGAAAAGAACAAATGATTTTACAGAGTGGCTCGTTTATACCGGGTGTTGCATGATGGGTGACATACCGGGTGTCAATTATTGGCTCCCCTGTACAATTAACAGAAAAAATGTAAGATAACTTTTTAAAGAGACCGATCTAACAAGCCGTCGGGCCAAGTTTCAAAAAAATTTAATAAGCGAATCTTGAATTATTCAATTAAATGTAATTGCAAAATTACCAAATTTTCGGTTCAGGAAAACCAAACAGACATAGTAAATAACTATTGTCCCTACATGGATTGGAAAGTGTCAATAGTCAGTGACAGTCGGTATTTGAAGAAAAAAATGATTATTTAATGGCGAAAAAGTATCTATAATTAAGTGCTTTATGCGGAACAATTCGTTTAAGCAGCCCAGCTTCCTCTTCATTTCCACTATTAAAACGAATTGTCAGTAAGTTCGAGTCCAAAGGGTTACGCTAATAAATAATTGTACGGAAACGTTAATAGATTATGAAAAACGATAAATGAGAGAACGATATCTTAATATTATTATGAGGTAAAACAAAAGCAGTAATGATTTCTTGGCAAGAGGTAAATAAACATCATACAATCGGTAAAGTGTTGAGACAATGATTATCTTTCTAATAATACTTAAATAAAAAAAAAAAAAAAAAAAAAAAAAAAAAAAAAAAAAAAAAAAAAAAAAATATCTTAATATTATACGAGTGTGGGGGTTTTCGGGGGGTTCTTTGGCAAGGGAAAATAAAATCATAAAACGGTGAAAGTGTTGACAATGTTATCTTTCTAAAAAATTAAAATCTTGGACTTCAATTGTCTTTATTTGTTATTTGTTACCCAACGTTTCAGTTAGTGATGTATCTCCAACCGTTTTCAGTTGATAACTGACCAGTTTAGCCATTTATAAAAGTGTGAAATTTGAGAATCTAAACTAGCTACAAAACGCTATTTCGTTAGAAGGTAATAAAATTTCGCAATATTAACTTTGCAACGTTAGAAATAAATTTTATAATCGGTTGGGATATTGTTAAGCTGTTATACTCCAGTCGTTAGAGGTTTTTTCCTCTAACCGATACCAAAGTTGATGAAATTTGGCATACTAGTAGATTTTAAGGCGAAAAATCGAAAAATAAACAAATCCTTGCTGAGAAGTGTCGGAAAGAGGGTGAAACTACCCCCTAAACTTTTGAACGCATTTTTATTCATGAATGGATAGTTTTTTCTTAAAAATAACACTGCCATTCGAAAAAACGGAAAATTTTACGTTAGAAATAACTATTCACACATCATAAATATTTTTGTTCCAAGTTTGAAAAAGTTTCATCCCTAAAGACTCGCGAAAGCGCGCGAAATTGATTATTCAAAAATTTTCTGACAGTTTTCGTACTAAAGTTGAATTTTTGCTATAACGAGGAAAAATCTCGTTGGGAGTAATATACCAAACGAAAGAACAAGTCTGAACCTTCATCTCTTGCACAGTTATACTACCAAATTCGTTAACATATATAAATAATCTTATTGCAACAGTAAGACATGTCAATTACCTTATTTTAATCTTACATACTTGTAGCTGGAAAATTATAGCAACTTAAGGGTCAGATATATTTTTCGAGTTATGTGTTTCTTATTTCTACTTTTTGGTAGATAGGATTTATTTTTCTTTGTGTTATGAGCTTTGCAAGTTGTGAATTTTTTTATCCTCTCATCCTGTTAATTTACAAATCATTTTTCAAGCATTGTACGCATTATAAGCACCATGTAAACAGTATTATTTTAAAGGGGAAGGTTAGATCTTTAGGAAAATATGTCTACATTTTTCAATATACTCAAGAAATTCAAATAATTCAAGGTAGAACAATAATTTGTAAGAAATCGTATCATCACGAAAAATGACACGGAATATCGGCCAGAGTGGTCTCGAAATTTTTCCCTTATACTTTTCTGAAAGAGCAAGGACCCAGCTTTAAAATGCATGTACTTGAATTTCCCAGGAATGCTCCTGGAACAGCTATTTCAACTTGAAATATCGGGTAAATCTTAAAAAAAGAAATTTGCGTAGCTTTCTTGAGCCCTCTGGTGAGTTTACGAAAAACTTATTTTTACTATTATTACTGTCACGCTGATTAAAGTTGTCACGGAATGACAAAATATACAGAGGTGAAAAACTTTTCAGAGCCACAAGTAAAAGTTTATCTGCCTTGAGGACAATCTAATGGTGAGTAAATGAAGTTGTTTATTTGCATTGTATACTTACAAGGAGACGCCCTGGCCTTGGAGTCGGCGATTTGGTCTAATTTTTTTGTGGCTTAGAGTGCTCTTAGTACGTATATTACAATAATAAAAAATTAATGCGCGCTATTGAGAAAATTCGACAAAAAAAAATACATTTTTTTGTATAGCATATCTACTTAAAATGTAATATCGCTAATTAGCTCGCTAAAATTAGTTGAACCGCTGCGTGGCTCAGGCAGCAGCGTTCGAAACTTTTAACCCGAAGGTTTCGGGTTCGATTTCCTCCATGCCTTTTAATAAGTAAATAATTATTTTAAATGTTATCAATTTTTACAATAGTTTTTAAATCTATTTATTTTAATTTTTGTAATTAAATAATTCTAACATTAGTTTATACATATAAAAAATATGCTCAGCGACTGCGAAAATCTATAAGGAATATATTTGCATGGTTTTATATCATTTTTTGTTGAAACAATGTATAATTGTTTAATTGTTTAGAAAGTTATGAATTTTTCATTACTACAAGCTGTGAGCCGGAAGATCGCAATTACAAGTTACTTTTTGCTTATCTACATCGGGCTAACTTTGAGCCCCAAATGGACCAATTTGCAACATAAAATTGTTAATAACAATTGACCATCAACTTTCTAGGTTGTAGAAACTCGAAAATCGAGATCAGCTACCAAAAAAAGTATAGAATTTCAACTTGAGATCTAAAAAATCATGAAATAAAAGCAGCGCCGTACGTATTGACGCTCCCTGCCTCCTCACTAGCTACGAGCCTGGTCACAACTCAGGAATACATCATGTTGTTCCTTTATCGCACTTGTAAAGTCCACTGCAAGGGGGATAAGGTTCCTTTTCCCGTTATTTCTGCTTTTAAAGGAAATTACACTTTTTTCCATGTTTAAGGCTGGTTTTCACCCCTTTCCGATACCCCTGAGCAAGGACTTTGGTATTTTCGGTTTCCAGTACCAAACACTACATCTCTACCAAATTTCATCAACTTTGGACTCGGTTAGAGGTAGGGGGTATTTTTCCTCTAAGACTGGAGTATTAAGAGGTTGTTTGAACATTTATTAACTCATGCTTTTATTTAATTATCTATTATTTTTAAAAAAGTTGCTGTATTTTATTTTATTTAATTTTTCCACACCTAGTAAAATATTAGGAGTTCAATTCTCTCTTTTTCGGATCTATTTTCGATGTTCCAAGTTAAACATTTGCGATTATTTATTGCGATGGCTTTGGACTCGAATTTACCGACAATCGTTTAATGGTGAAATGGACCAGATAGGGGGACGGAAAATAAATTAAACATATTTCAGAACTACTATTGGTATAATTACATTTTTAAAATTTTTTTAATGATCAAAAGTAATAATTATTTTTTTAGTTAAACTTAATTTTTACATTAATTTAAAAAGTTTAATAAAAAAAAAATGTAAAACCCGTTTTTGACTTTGAATGTAATGGTTGTGAGATTAACGAAAGAAAAAAAAAATTTCGTATTCCGCTGTACGTCAGATTGAAAAGCCCTATAATAAATTGTTTGCGGTGGCTGGTGTCTGTTTAGTTTTACCTGAACCGAAAATTTGGCAATTTCATTTAATTAAATAATTCAAGATTCGCTTATTAAATTTTTTGAAACTTGGCACGAGGGTTTGTTAGGGTTTGGGCCTTTAAAAAGTTATCCTACATTTTTTTGAAAAATAATTAATCCCCTAAAATTTTAATGGATTTCTATGTTCCGCTTGGCGACGCACCACCCGGTAAAAGGTCAAAGTTAGCAAAAATTGATTTTTGAAATTTTTTATCAGAACGGTTAGTTTAATAATAAAAATACACTTTTTCTCCTAAAATTAACAATTTCTGAGGAAGAGCGATTTAAAAATTTATTAAAATTTTATTCTCCATACTATGCTCAAGTTTCCTAGCCACCTGTGAGGTAGTGTACTTGACGCGTTTTTTTCAACATGGTTTTCCCAGTAGGCCTACTCCACTGTCTATTTTATGAAATTCTAGTGGAATAAAAGGTCTTTTCATTCAATATCTTCTTCTTCATCATCTTCTTCTTTTTTTCCTTTCTTTTCCATCTTCTTCTTTTTTTTTCTGAGTCGAAGTAAATTGTTTAAACAATGATCCTCAGTTGTTTCGTTTTGATGTAAGGAACTTTTTGTGGAAGATTTAACATTTGAACCGGCGGCGACAATGGTCCTGCTGGTGAACAAAATAAACCAATTTTTTTGCAGCCGCATTTTCCGGAATTGCACCCCTTTTGCAGTTGCAAAAATAGTATTAAGGAGCTTCTCTGGTGCAGGTGGAAGTATGTGTGGATTGGTTCCAATACATTATCAATAATATCAATATCAATCAAGATATACTAGAATCTAAAATTACCTGATAAAAATGTTGTTGAGCAGAAGCCTAGTTTGGAGGAAGACAAGCTTATTGCACAGGTTTTTATTTCGAGTTATTTTCCCAAAAAAAGATAAGTAACTTAACTTATCTATGCAAGCAAAGCCGTAGCCAGGAAAATTTTTTGGGGGGGGTTAGCCTTTTGTGTGGGGGGTATCGACTTGCAAAATTGGGTGATCTTTTCGGGGTACTACATACAGGGGGCCCCCAAGGGTCGCACTCTTATTTGTAATTCCTGGACATTTTGGGAAAAACGCTCGGACACGTCAATTTTGATTTCTATGGGGGAGCATTTTTATCTATAGCCGTACAATACAGGGTGGTCCAAAAAAAGATATTGCATTACCTTAAGATTTTAAAAATTTAAAAAAATTTTGGGGATTCTCTATGATTTTTTTTAGAAATTTTTTGTTAATAAAACTTATCCCATCTTTAATCGTTGTAAAGTTATTTAAGTTAATGTTAAAATTTGACCAATTTAAATTTTTAATACTTAAAAATCGATTGCATGGCTAAAAATAATAATCGGGGATACCATCAAGAAAACAAAAGCATCAGTGCCATCATATGTCATAGGAAAACTTTGTCTTTGATTTCAAATTGTAAACTTACCTAGTTCTGATAAAATATTAAACAATTTTATTCAGTTCAAAAGGGGGAAAAAAAATAATAAGACTCTATTATTAAAAGCTACTGCCGGGGGTTTTTTAATGCATTACATTCAGACAAAAATATTAACGATGAGTATGTGGCTAATTAATGAGAAAATTTGAAAAAATTTTGGATTTTATCTAATATTCGCCGTAATCGCCATTAAAAAATCGACCAGTTAGAAATGAAGTCGAGAATTATCATGATGGAACACGTAGCACTTGACGACACCCGGCACTCGTGGACTGGCTACTTCTTTAGGATTTACATGAAAACACAGAGAATTTTGAAAAACAATTAATTTCACCCGTATAAGAAAAAAATTGTCCGTGAGCTGCATGAAGACCATTGTGTCCCAACTTTTAATCAACAATGCAATCATGTTATTTAACATTTGTTTTTCGGATGAGTGTAGGGTCTATTTACATGGTGCTGTAAATAGAATTAATTGTTGGAGTGACTGAAATCCACATCTGTTTCGAGAGGTACAACCGAAATCTCCTGAAAAAAAAAAATGTGTGGGCCGGCATTTTCGTAAATTATATTGTAGGACCTTCCTTTATTCCTAGAAACTTGACGGGCAAGACGTACTTGGACATGTTAGAAAATACAATAGAACCACGAATTACCGAAATAATAGAAAAAAAGATTTTATTTTAATGAAAATGATATTTATTTCCAACAAGATGGTGCCCCCGCACTACGTGGCTTCAGTACGATATTTTTTTGGCACGCATTTCTCAATCAATGGATGGGGAGACGAGGCCCCATGGGTGATCGCCGAGATCTCCGGACTTAAGTTCTTTAGATTACTTTATTTGGGGGTATTTGAAAAGTAAAGATTTTAGTACGAAGTTAGATTCTATTTAAGATCTTCGGGAGCGGATTACGGCTGAACGTAGAAAAAAATTTCATACATGCTTGAAAATTTAAGAAATACATATGAACAAAATATTTATTGTTCCATGGAGGTAAATGGACAACACTTTCAGCATTTATTACCACCTACTTAAAGAAATCGAATTGCGTGGGTAATTATAGTTTCTAAAGTAAAGTTCATATCTTTAAAAAATTTAGCAGATGTAACTAAGTCTTGTTTTTTAAAAAATTTAAAAAACTTTTTTTCTCTTCCGGAACATTGCAAAGATTGTATCACAGCCAGTCATAACATGGAAAAATGAAATGTGATTTTTACATTTAGGATAAGCCGATAAACTCGAATTTGATAATATTTGGGATGGTTGTTGAGCCATGCCCCTTTTAAAAAAAAAATGATTTTTTCAATTGGAGTTCGAGTGATAAGTTATACAACAGATCAACATCTTCACAAACAACAACATTTACATCAGGAGAATTAAATTGATTAATTGCAGTTTCTATGAGTACATCAGCGTCATTGTCAGCTTGCTTGACTAAAATATATTTAGCGTTGAATTTCTTTTAGCATTGTGACGGACCGAGACTTATTATAAATGTTTGACAAGAATTGCTGTTGGCTGGTTGGGACTATCATAAATTGGTCCAATGATATATATAGGTAATAGTCATGCACAGTATAGGGAATAAAACTTTTTAAACGTTTATTAATTTTCAGATTTTTTTGGGAATTTACGTAAGGGTACCCCTATTTTTCGGGCAAACGTGACCATAGTTTTGCTGACGATAGTACCCTCCACTCTAGTATTCAATTTCTTAAGCCACCGTGTAATCCCCATTTTAAAACAAGCGCAGGTCAATGCAGATATCTCTTTCACAAGACCCCCAAAATTATCTAGGATTGGGGTGCCAAAAATCTTGTTTAGAATGCTTCGAAAAAAAAGTCATGTTCCCTGTCTCGAAAAAAACTGCAAATGCTCATCCCCTACATATGAGCGGCCAAGTTCTGCAGAACAAAGAGTCGTTTAATCTTTCGGCTTTTTTGAGAATAACCTTAACTGACACAAACACATTTTATCCAAATTCGGGTTCAAAAAGATTGGATTTTCTTCCGAGCCAGAAAAAAATTTTTCTTCTTCCAATTTATACCTCTGTATGTATCCCAAATCAGACCCTCTTTAGAATATTTTCTAGTCTGGGGAATGGCGTCCCCTACAACACTTAGCATTCGGGGTCCATTCAAAGAAGAGCCGTTCGTCTTATTAATGATCCAACGCTCACAGAAAGGCTTCCTCTTCTTCCCCCCGTCAGCTGTAGGGGTCTGTCGCTCTTCTATAGGTATTTTCACGGCTTCTCCAGAGGAGTTGGCCGATAATTCCTTCTGGCAGCCCCAAAAAAGCAACACGTAGTGCAACTTTTATGCATCCTTTTACAGTTCAGTTAAAAGGCCCCGAACTTCCCGCTTTCTTCGTTCTTTCATCCCTAGAGTGTCAAGACTATGGAACCTGCTGCCCGCAGAAGTTTTTCCTTCTCCTCCCAATTTTCAAAAATTTAAGTCCTGTGTGAACAACTCCCTCTCATCAAACTGAAGACACCCATACGTTAGTACTTTTGGGATCAGCCCTTGTGGACTGTCCCAAAAAAAGAAAAAAAAAAAAATAAAAAATAAATTTGCAAGTAAGTATTCATTATAAATATTTTATTTCATTTTAGTGGAATTATAAAAGGATATTTTTGGCTTAATATATCTTTATATAAATCTGTTAATCTTTTCTAATGTTATTTCAAACCGTAATTTTCTGAATAATATCTCGTTATGGGATCCTTTTTTTTTAAAACGAATTTTCATAGTTGTCCATGAATATTTAATAGTCCAAAAAAAGGGGGGAACAAATTTGAATAATAAATAAATGAAAA
>JAHBCN010009227.1:0-35950 GCA_019359885.1 Listronotus oregonensis | reverse complement strand
GACAAGGACTATTACGGTTTGCACAAATAAATCGTACAATATTTGTTCCCCCAAAAGGGGGTTATAATTAAACCTTTTAAAATTTTTTTTCCCGTTTAAAAAAAAAAATGTTTTCAATGTAGCGGCCAACAATAAAATTTTCCCCAAACCCCCAATTACCCGTTTAATTAACACCCTAGCCTTTTTACTAAACAGCGCCTTTTAAACTGCGGCCTGAATGATTTCAGCCGTAACGTTTTTTACAACATTTAATAAACTGGCTGGCTAACGCTTGGCCAAACGATAAAGGGTGACCATGTCCCGTTTAATAAACAGCCTGTTTTTTAAAATATGATATTCAGCCGTAACGTTTATTACAACATTTATAAACTGGCTGGCTAATATTTGGCCAACCCACGAAAAGGGGGATTAACAGGAAAAAAAAAGATGAAACATCTAAAAAAACTTTATTAAATATCTTTAAATGTAACAATTATTGTTCTTTGAAATCAAGGATCAGATGGGTTAGTTGTGGTTTTTTTGGTCAACAAGTTTTCGATAGAAATTCGTTTTAAAAAAATTAAATTCCCTAAAAATTATTGTCATAAATTCTTTCTTTTACTTTTTTCATTAAACTTTGGAAAAACCATCAAATTTGTTGTTTGTCACCCCATCGCGTTTGGAGGTTTCGGCGCGGGGGAGAAAGTGGAACAAAATTGAAATAAACAGGCTGGCAAGTGATAAAACGTCATCGATCCAGTCATTCGCCTAGCGGTTTGTCAAATGGCTAAATTCATTCAGGCCGTTAGTTAAACCCTGTTTAGTTTAAAAGGCTAGGCTGTGATTAAACGGCTTTAAGCTAGTTGGGTGCGACAGATATAACATTTTTAATACACGTATCTTCGGAGGTGGGGACCTACCTGCGATCAAAAACACGAATATTTTTTAGTGTTTAAAACCTATTACTTAATATCTTAAGATATAAATATTTAGAACGCATTAAAATATTAAATATTTGATATATTTTTAGTTTAAATTTATACAATAAAATAGGACATAAATATAAACTAATAAATGAATGTTGTGTAGTAGAAGGATTTTAATTTAAGTGAATTTTAAAATATGAAATAGCTGAAGTTACAAATCACTCATCGCCCCCTTAAATCACATCAGCGCCCCCCAATTTTTTCTGGGCTCCTTACCGCCCCCCTCTAAGCCTCCAACGCCCACAAGGGGGCGTTATCGCCCACTTTGAGAAAGACTGGTCTAACAGATGGTCTTAACATACAAAAGCAAAAAGAAACATACATCATAACACCACTTGCTTAGGTAATGTCCTTTTTTTTAATTGTAGGCAAAAACAGATTGAAATTGTAATATAAGCCAACAAACACCAACTCTATAATTTAAAATGAAGTCCAAATGGTATACCTGTATATGAAACGATAACCAAGGACGGCGGATACGCTAAAACATTTCGTGTAATACACACACTGCGTGCGTTAGGCCGAAACTTGGCCTGGCACACTACGATGCTCCTAGATAATTTTTAATATTATTATGTAGAAATAAATGTATTTTAAAGAAATAATGGCATTTATAACAGTTAATTTTATATTTTTTTCAGCTGATAATCTGTGGAGTATGGTCCGTTTGTATCGTTTACAGTTCTCTAAATTCTACTGGGGCAGTGCTGTTACAGTCGGAACAGGAGATTCCACAGAACCTGTTCAAAAAAATGAAGATCATTGCAAGAGCATTTAATTTTTCTTTGCCCATAGTATTTTCCAAAGGCTCTTAATATTTTTTAAACTTAAAAAATACCTACCAGTTTCTGATGTAATCTGACCGGAATTCTAACCAATATTTTTTAAAGCTGCAAAATTTTCATAAATACATCATTTACTGTGTCTTCACTGCAGATAAAAAAAGACTTAATTGTTTTCAACGCGAAGGCTGTAATAATCGACCCGAGCACAAACTGATGGGCAGATATTCTTAGCCCCAAAACAAGCAGCGACGTCGATTGTTTGGCAACCGCGACGTATGCTGCAGATTTCTGGCTTTACCGTCCACTAGCGGGTTTTCGGATAGCCGCATGCCAGATCATGGCAGAACTCGGCTGCACTCACAACCAGGAGTCTAGCACTAGAGCTTCCCGATAAGAACATAGAAATTTTGTGCAGTATAAACTGTTTTATATCTTTAACTTTACAAATATGTTTTTTAAATAAATACAATAAACGTATGTATGTGTAAAGTTACTTAATTTATTTATAGTAAGTTTAACAATGAAATGTTATGATGAACGTGTATGATATTTTTCTGGTAGGGTGGCTTCCCAGAACCCTTCCTTACGAGCCGCCACTGCCATTTAAACATTATACCAGAATACACGTACAATATATGTTTACATTTGATTTTTATTTTTACCATTAACGAAATAATAAATACACAATCACAAATATATTTTTAAAAACATTGGCCTAAAGTCATATATTTGAAATAAATTATTCTGCACGAAATCCCTAGGTTCCTATTGGGCAGCCCTTGCGATTGCTAGCGGGACCGATCAAGATCTAAGATGCGGCTAGGCTCTCGAAAGCTTGACCATAGACGGTAAAGCCAGGAATATGCAACATACATACGTCGCGGTTGCCATAACAGTAATTATTGATGTATTTAAGAAAAATGTTCAGGTTTAAAAAATATTGCTTGGGATTCTAATGACTACATCAGAAACTAAAAGGTGTTTTTTAAATATAAAATCAACCAATTTTTTTCAATGACTTCTTTTTAAAAAAATGCCTATGGATTGTATATGCTGGACATATTATTAGACATAAGAATAAAACGTATTTAATATTTAAGCTGTTTCCAGCTAAAATACCATAGGCTAAAGTGTTCAGCAAATATACCCGCTGTCCAAAAAGTTTGCGGCATAGGTCAAACATTATTTATTATTTATTATTATAAAATTATGATCCATAGAAAAACTTATTTTAAAAGTGTAAAATTTAAAGTAAAAATAAGGTTTAAAAAATTTGTAAATTAACATAACGACACAAATAAGGCAACATAAAAATATGTGCAGAAAAGCTTATGTATAAATGTTATTAATAAAGGATTAAGTCCAACGATAAAAAAAATATAATATTGCATCTGAGTACGCTGTTTTTGTGTTCCTTGTGACAGTTAACGAAGGCTAAAGACCTAAGTACCAACGTATCATGCGTATCTTAATTTTTATAGTTTTATTTAAAAAGATTTTCGTTTGTAATCCCACTAAATAAATTTTAAAAATTAACAATTAATTTTCTTTACTTAACTAAGATAAACGCTTTTATAAAAATAAAAAGATTTGAAAATTAAATAAAATGTTTATTTTAAAAAATGGCGGTATCCATTACGTTGCTGGGAAGTCCCAGAATTTAATTTTGTTATTCGAAATTTACCCTCAATTATAGGATTTAAATATTTGTAGCTTAGAAAAATTAATAACGTACAAATTGGGTGGTATATTGCTATATCCGCGTACTTATTATCCATAAATTTCTTTGCATATGGTTGATTTATTTAGTTTTCACAATAGGGTGTTATATAGCAAACCAACTAATATAATCCAAAAATACATTATAAGTAAATAAAATAAAAGTTTGACTTACATGTTTTTTATTGAGCATTTTTTGTTTAGAAAATTATGATTTACAAAATTTGCTCGATTTTATTGGTACTATTATACTAAAGCGGCGCTCAACACCAGCTTTTTTTATACTAAAAAAATATTCTAGGCATCAAATTCAATTTTCTAAGTTAATTAAATAATTTTTCTTTGTAAATCTTTATATTTTAAAAAGGAATTTTTAAAATAAAATGTGATTAGCTGTTACATTAGGTTATTTTTAATCATTTTAAATTAAAAGCAATCAATAAAATGTTACAACAATTTGACAAAAAAAGTTAATGGAATTATAAAAAGTGAAAAAATCATTTTAATATTATTCTAATTAATCTATTTAATCCCTAAACATATTTGTGAAAAAACATTTTTTAAAAATAAGAAAAAATTATCAAGGTACCGAAATGGCGCCCAACATCAAGGTTCCATTAATTTAATTCCATAACAGTAAATATAATATTATTTTTTTACTATTATTAATTAAATTTTTCAATATCTTATTATTTTAGAGGCTCATTATGGACAGGAAAAAACTAAAAAAAAATAATAGAAGAAATTTAAACAAGAATAAAGGCATATCAAAGTATAAAATATTAGGTTTTCATAAGGCAACCAAGTTGTTTAATATTTTTTTTGGTTATGATAAAGTGTAAGAAATTAATGAAAATGGTAATTGTTTAAAACTAAATGGTATTTAGAAAAAATTAAAGACATTTGGTAGATACACACTAATAGTAATTTTACAAAGAACAGCAAGTTTTGCTTATATAAAACCAATGGCAGTATAACTAACAATTTAAAATAAGATAATAATAATAATAAGATAAAAAAAAAACTAAAAAAATATAAAATTAAGTGGTAAAAAGACCCTTTATAAATATTGTTTGTATACTAAAAAAGGTATAATTGGTAGTAAAATACTACTTAATTAACCCATGAAAAATATTTAAAGGTTTAAAAAAAATATTATCAACACAACCCAGGGCAAAGGACGTACTTAATGCATATAATTTTATAAATTAATACATTAATTTG
Source organism: Listronotus oregonensis (assembly GCA_019359885.1). Classification (NCBI taxonomy): domain Eukaryota; kingdom Metazoa; phylum Arthropoda; class Insecta; order Coleoptera; family Curculionidae; genus Listronotus; species Listronotus oregonensis. Next base: position 31,257 of record JAHBCN010009227.1, on the reverse strand, counting down.
GAATAGCTCTTATCAACTTTTAGAGGCGAAGGAAGTAAAGTCTATAAAAGTCAATATGTGGAGAAAAAAGCGGAAAAACTAGGAAAGATAGAATTACTTTTAAACTACCTGTTACATGTTTAAAGTCACTGGTAACCTATATTAAACAAAGCAGATTTAAACGCTGGTTGCCTGTTAAGAACCTTATTTAAAAAAAATTCTTAAATAAAAGTCAAATGCTCTTATGACCATCTACCTAAAATTGGTATAAGCATGAATCACTTTGACGATATTTAGTACTAAAACAAGTAAAAGAACAAGAAAAACAAACTTTGAAAGTACTTAAAATGATACTTATTGATTTCAATGTTTTTTGGGGTATTATAAGACACCATAAAATCAGGTTTTTTAAGGGTATAATGTCAGTTATACATAATTTTTTATTATTTTTTCTTTCACTGACACTATGACAACCCAAATATTTTTATCCGATAACTGAAATATAGAATAATTTTAAACTCTTAATTATTTATCCTAGAATGATGTGTTTTGTTAAAACATATATTTTTAAAATGCGGCAAACTTTTTAATAATCCTAAAATGTGAGATAAATTTCAACTTTATGTTTAAAAAAGTATTTAAAAGTAAATTCTGCAAAATGACGGTCATTTTGCACTTTCTAAAGTAATGTCCTTTTTGTTCAAATTTTTTATAATTAAAGTTACAAATAATTAACAATAATTTTTTGACAAAACGGTTTTTCAGCGAAAAATATTAGGAAACAAAAAAATATTCTAAATACATACAGTTATCGGATAAACATATTCAAGTTGTTAACATGCTCTTGATGTGGAAAATGAGATGAAATGTTTAAATAAAAATAAACAAATGGATATTTTTTTAAATGTGTGTCAATAAAATGCATTCTGTTTAGGTTTAGCAATTTCTAAAGATTTGTTTTATATTCTATGTAAAGACAAATAATTTTTTTTTTTTCAAAAATAATAATTTTTGGAATTTATAAATATTAAAAAAAAATAAATCAAAAAATTGAAATTTTTATTATTTTTTAAATTTTATTTTTGATAAGCTTTAAAAATAAAAATATTTGACAAATCAAAAAAAAAAACAATAATAATAATTAAGTTAATTTTACATCCCAGGAAAGTGGCGTAACAGCTAACCAATTACCCAAAATTTTTTGTTCTAACATTAGGAATAAAAATAATATCACTTAAATTTTCTTTATTTAATCCCCATTTATTCAATTTTTATTTTCAAAATTTTCGGCATTTTTATAAATTTTACGAAAAAGCCTTTATATTAAAAGTATATAGATAAAAAAAATAAAATTATCATTATACATCAAGAAAATTTCTTTTTTTGTTTTTAGATTAGTCATAGTCTTGAACATAATTTTTAACCAAATAAACAAAAAATTATACTTGGGTAAGGTCCACTAATTACGAATCGTAAAATATTACAAACAGTGGGAACTTATTTAAAAAAATTTTTTAACTGATCTTTAAAAAAAATTCTAGCTATACAAGGATTTGCCCTAAAAAAAGGGTATTATTTTTAAAAATATAAAATTTTTTAAATGGAGGCACCCTATATGTTTTTATTTTAGCAAATGAAAATCCTAAATTTTTTGGTTTTCTTATTTAACGTTTAAATTTACGACGCGGGTCGGGAATGTAAGCGTTGTCCAAGCTAGAATTTTTTTTTTAAAGGGTCAGTCAAAAAAACCCTTTTTTTTAAAATTTTATTCTCCGCCCCTGTTTTTAATTTTCCTGACAATTTCATTAAATTTAATGTTGACCTCTTTACCCAAAACGTCTTCTTTTTTATTTAATTTTAGGGTGCCCAAAATATTTTTCAAACATTTTTTTCATTCTTTTTAATTTTTTTTTTTAAATAAAACCCCCCGTATATTATATTCCCTTGAAAATTTTAATTGTTTTCAAAAAAACATTATGTTTGCCTTATCATCCAATTTTTTGGTTTTAAAGGCTTTTTAAATTTACACTCAAAATTTTAAATTAAACAAAAAATACTCGTTGGCATGTCATGTTAGTAATTATTTATGTAATCTTGTGTTTGGTTACACCCTTGCATTTTCTTCTCCCCATCTCAGTGAGGGTTTTCCGAGAAAAAACATCCAGATGAAAGATCATTCCAAAGATTTTAGATTTAAAAGAACTGGAACATTAAATAAAAAAAAACAAATGAAAAATTTGAAATTTGTTATTTAAACTCTATGTAGTTTAATAAAATATTGCCAGAAGACAATAATAATAAAACTTTTTCTCCAAAAAATGTAAATCCATTTCACCAATTTTTTGGAATGATCTTCATTTTATTCCTAATACTCTAAATAACAGAAGATAATATGCACAGGATGTAACTAAATGTCACAAGATTACATAAATAATTACTAACACTGACATGCCAACGAGTATCAATTGTTTCGACTTCTTGAGCCATGCCGCCTACGATATTTCCCATTTTAAGTGTAAATTTACGGAGAAGCCTTAATATCTCAAAACGATAGTGCCATAGATAAGGCAAACACAATGTTTTCTGAAAAAGCTTTTCAACGGCAAAATATTATACAGGGTGTTGTATTTAAGAAATTTAATTAAAATAGAATTGAAAAAAGAGATGTTTAAATAAATATTTTGGACACCCTGTATAATTAAATAAAAAATTGAAGATACTTTGGGATAAAGGATGTCGACATTAGATTACATGTAAATTTGTCAGCAAAATTAACAAACAGTGGGGGAGACATAACAGTTTAAAAAAGTATGTTTTTGACTGATCTTTAAAAAAAAATTCATAGCTTGGCAACGCTGCATTTGCCCACATACAAATTTAAAGTTGAATACTAGAACCCACAGAGGCTTCATTTACACTAAAAACATATTTTCATTTAAGAAAAATATAATTTTTGATAAAATTTTTTTTGAGCACCCTGTATACTAGAAAATAATTTTGGATTGTAGCAGAGATGAAATTTTAAAAGTTTTGTTGAAAATTTTCTTAAAGTTCAACGGTTAGGTAACTATTTACCGGGCTTATGGACCACCCTGTATATTTTCGTCCGGTTGTCAGATAGGTAAAGGGAGTCTCTTATTCGGATTTTGAAATATTTAGCAAAATTAAGGACAAAGACCTTTTTTATGGTTTAAGAAAATTCCGACATAACTTTTATATTTAATTATAACTATTTCGATGAATAGTTTAACTATCAATATAAAAGTTTTATAGAAAACTTCTTAAAACATAGAAAAACAGTATTCTTAATTTTAAGCTTTTTAGTACCGAAAAATATCGTAACTAACCTGGGTATTAATTGGCAATTAATAATTTTACAAACGAATAAAGTATGGGCACCCAAAGTGAGAAGTAAATAGTAATACCAACCTTATTTAATCTATTAGATCCTTAAACATATTTATAAAAAACATTTTAAATAATTAAGAAGAAGCTACGTCAAGATACAAAAATGGCGCCCAGCATCATGGTTCTATTAATTTAATTTCATATACGTAAATAAAATATTATTTTTGTTGCTATTAGTAATAAAGTTATTATATTTAATTATTTAAAAGGTAATATATGGACAGGTGGATATCTAAAAACAAGAATAGAAAAAAATCGAATAAGAATAAAGGCATATCAAAGAATAGAATATTAGGCTTTCATAAGGCAGTTAAGTTGTTAGATAATTTTTTTGGTTATGATGAAGTGTAAGAAATAAATAAAAATGGCAATTGCTTGAAATAAAATGGTATTTACCAAAATTAAGGACAAATACCTTTTTTCTATGATTTAAAAAAATTCCGATATAACTTTTGTATTTAATTACCTATAACTATTCAGATGAAAAGTTTAATTTTCAATATAAAAGGTTTATCGAAAACTTCTTAAATCATAGAAAAACGGTAATCTTAATTTTAAGTTTCTCATTTATAGTATTTTCATTTGAATAGCAACCAATAAAACATTTGTTAGGTTGGTTGTTTAAAACCGAACTAAATGACGAAAAAAATCATAAATTTATTTATTATTAATGGGAATTAATGATCTGATAAACGAATAAAGAATAGGCACCCAAATATACACAAAAAACATTGAGTCTAGTTATAGCCTTGTCACTCAAACACCAACCATTAAAACATTTCTGAAGTAAATTGCCAAAAACCGAAAAGCATTAAAAAAAAATTAAGAGAAATTATAATTATCCAAACTTAATAACAAAACAGTTGCTAAAAAAATATTGTAACTAACTCGGGCATTAGTTGGCGGTTAATGATATTAATCCTTAACTCGATCATTAATCGTCCTTATTAATACCCTTGTTCCTTAAATAACTATAACAGTGAATCACTATACTAATAAAAAACGTCATGGGTCTTATTAAAGCCAAAAGACCAAATATTAATGCAATTATTTTTTTTATCTTTATGACAGGTTGCTAAGAATTTATTTCTAAATACCAGGGTACGGTGAGTAACCTTTTTTATGTTTACCCCCTTTTGTTTCCTTGTTTCCACATTTTTACCTTGTTTTACAAAAATTTTGGAATTTGGAGATTTTTAACGCTCTCTTCCGGCTAATCGAAGCAATTTCAGACCTAAATTGACGTTAATACATTTTTTTTTTTATATTTTTCGGATACTATGTATTATTTTACATGTTGTGCCAATTTTTTAAAAACAGAAAATATTTTTATTTTATGATAATACTCTTAAGCCCTGCAGGTCGTTGTCAAGTGTCAGATTTAAATTTAGAAAAATATTATAATTTTTTAAAGGTAAATACGTTGTTTGTATTACAAACTATTAGTCTACACATTAAAAGATAATTATGCTCTATTTCGCAAATAAACTTCACAAAAATAAATGAAAATTAAAAGTTCGAATACCTCTATAAAATCTAAATAATATCTGTATTTTAGATTATAAGAACTTAAAGATTACTTTTATTTCTTTAACCATTATTAGAACTTTAAGAAACGTTCCAAATGTATAAGGCGATTTATAGGTCAAGATACTCAAGAAAACAATACTTTTATCTCTACATGAATAAACATATTAGGGATCCCAAATATCAGCAATCAGAATACTAATCGACCATTCCTTTACCCTAAATTTGACATATTCGAAATTTACGACCGAGGACGTCTTCATTTATTACCAAATTGACTCCAAACGGAGGCAAAAGTCGGCAGAAATTACTGCAAATTCGCAAACCTGAGTGTTCTTGTGTTGAAATTGATTTGCGATAGAAGAATAGGATTGGTCGTCAGTGATCACGTGTAGACGCTTGCGCTCGAGTGGTGGGAGGCTGAGACAATGCGGGGCGGGGCGTAGCAGGATGAGAAACGTGGTTCTCGCAGCATCCGAATTGCAGGAGTATTGTGAGTAAATTGCGCCAGTCACTTTAAAGTTTTAAATTGTTTAATAGATTGATTTTGTATTAAAATCAATTATATACCAAAGACAGGTGGCCTAGCGTGTAAGTGAGTAGAAATATTTTATGATAGCAGGATCAATATCAGTCCACGGCCTTATGTCAACCCTATATCCCCATCATACCTTTTGCTGTAATGTTTGGAGAGATGAAAAAAATAAATATGTACATTATTTGCCATTGCTAACTTACCACCTAATTAGACAATTTTAAGCTGAACTAAACTCAACTTTTTTGGAAGTGGAAAATGCCTAAAATTCTAATTTAAATCCTGGAAAATGTTTTTCATTTTCTGATCCAATCTTTTCACTTTTTACTACATACCATCAGCTATAAATTCACTTTTCCCGACGTTGTTTATGAGGATATTGTTTATTGAATCCCTTTCACCTTCTGTTTGTTGTGTGACAAAAAAAAATAAGATAAAAATACAATTACACTTTTCTAGTTCTACCTTTGTGAAGAGTTCTTGACTTTATTAATTTGAATATAGCTGGTATTCTAACGATATATTTTCAATTGGGGTACTTATTCTCTGTAGCATCCGGCAGTTAATGAGTAAAAAAATACATTACTTAGATAAATTTGTAACATAAGTACAATAAACAGAAGCCTTTGTTGCAGACATGAAGTTTTATTTTGTCCAGTACTTAATGTAGAAACTGCATCTCTAGAAAAACTTTAAAAAATACTAAAGCTCCTAAAAAAATTAAAGGCAAAAATGTAAAAGAAACAAACATTGTTATTCTAAAAAAGGTATGTACACACCGAAAAAACAAACAGGAACAAACATTCGTTCTTGTTCACCTTGTTTGTATGTGTTCTTTGTTTATTGTTCGCGTTATTTTGTCTACATAGCGCAATCAAATGTTCACTCTCGTTTGACCAGTTGGAAAAGTTATGAATGACGACGAACAAAATTCATTTCTCATTAGGTATGTAGGTACACACCGAAAAAACAAACAAATCAAACATTCGTTCTTGTTCACTTTCTTTGTATTTGTTTTTGTTTATTGATTGCTTTTTCTGTCTACATGGCGCAACCAAATGTTTGTTTACTCTTGTTCGACTAATTGGAATAGTTATGGATGACCATAAAAACAAAAATTCTTTTTGATGTACCGACGTCCACGGGAACATGTGCGAACAAGAACAAACAAACGTTTGTTCGCCGTTTTAACTGTCTACACTAAAGAAAAACGTTTGTTCGGTGATGTTTGTTCTTGTTTGTTTTTTCGGTGTGTACATACCTTAAGGATAAAGAAAGGGATTTTACCTATTAATTTTTAGCTAAACGCCAGCCACACCAATTAAACTTTATAACACTTAAACATTTCAATTTTTGAACTAATAAATAACTACATTACCTAAATAGATACTATACACTTTCGTGTAATTTCTGTTTTTCTACACCATTCTATCTTAGAAAAGCACATAAAAAAGTTTTGGCGCAAAAATTTATTTCTTAAATTTATAAAGCAATCATTAAGAAATTGATATTTTGCAAAATAATATAAATACTTAAAATCACGTTTATCCTGGTAATTGTTTATTTATGAGTGCATATTATTAATACACTTATGGACAAAAATATCAAATAATTCTGAAATTTACACTTACAATTAGAAATCATCAACGAGATGAGTAAAATGTAAAGTGTTAAAAAAAGACAATCCCACAGTTGAATATCCTTATAACATTTGTTGTGTTACTGTTTAATCCCACACTTTGTAGAAAGTTTTTAAGAAAAAATAGCAGTAGTAAATTAAATGGCCGTTATTCATTTAAAAGTGTGTAACACTTTGTGGGGTTTATCAGCAAATGTTGTAAAATACAACTGTAAAATTGTCCTTTTTTAACACTTTATATTTTACTCACCTCGTTTGATAATTTCTATGTGGTTTTTGGTACAGACAATTAGCATTGCGGAAATAAAGAAACTTTGTATTTCGTGCATTTTTTTTATTAAAACAAAATCCTAACACAGCGCTTTCGGTAAAACCATCATCAGTGCTATTCGTCGTTAAGCCGGAGTCGTAGCAATTTGAGCATACATAATATGTAACAGGACATTAACAAACTATCATCACATAATTAAATAAAATTAAAAGTAAAAAAACTTTAAATAATGTCACATTTTCACCTTTTAAAGGGTGAATTAAAAAAAATTAAAGGGTGAATTTTAAAAATTAGCCACACTAGTATACCATTTGGTGGAAAGACATTAATTTTATTTAATTATGTGATAGTTTGTTAATATCCTGTTACATATTAGGTATGCTCAAATTGCTACGACTCCGGCTTGACGACAAATAGCACTGATGATGGTTTTACCGAAAGCGCTCTACTAGGATTTTGTTTTAATTAAAGAATTTTGCACGGAAAACAAAGTCTCTTTATTTTTTATATTCTTACGTACACACAGCCACAATCAAGTTTCAATTAGCATTGCGTCTATGGCAAATTTCAAGATTATTTGATATTTTTCTCCATGAGCGTATATTTAAATTCCATTAAGAGTTCACAGTAATACCCGGTTTTCTATTATTAAACAATTTTAATATAGGTAACTAAATGTACACTAAATATTGTTTTGGTTCGGTACCATTACTTAATTTCTATTTACTAATAGGTCTTTATCATGAATGAAACCAAGGAGCTTTAGACTGAGCAAAATAAAGGATAATAGTTAACTATAACGTTTGCACCCCATAAAACCTTGTCATTCGAAAATCAACATTAAGACATTTGTCAGGTTGGTTGCTTAAAACAATATACATTATGAAAAAAATTCAAGGAGCAATATAACTTTTAAAGTTTAGTAACAAAACAATATTAGGAATTAAGTGACAAGTAGTAATATTAAGCCTTAAGGCGTAAGCGTAGTAATTCTTAATCCACTTGTTCGTCAAATAGCTATCATAAATCAATTTTTGCCACAAACAATGTACTTTTAAACTTTCAAAGTTTTATGCAAAATAATTTTTTTCCTTTATATTCCGTCTTTGAAAATAATTATTAAAATAATATCTTTAAGTTTTAAAGCGAGTCAAGTTCACTTCACTCAGCTCTATTTACCATTTTCGCTGCTATTTAAACCTTAAAATCCTTATTGATTTTTACTCTTCTGCATTCAGGAAAATCTGCTCTCTGTTTTTTAATTGTTGGTTTCTAGGTTTTGATAATCATATTTGCGCGTTGTATGTACAAACCAGTTAACTGGTTAATAGTTTAAAATAATAACAAAATAATAATACCTATGTTAACACAGCGATTTCCTAAATAAATAACTATATGTACTGCATTATAAACCGTTGTTTATTATACAATTTGGCAGCCGTAAAGTGGACCTTTATGTACAGGGTGAGTCAACCATAGAGTAAAGTTCATTATCTTCACATGATCGAGGAGGCCACCCAATCCCTACCGATCCGTTTTTGTGAATAATGATTGATTTAAAAATTTCTGAGCTTCCCGATGGTAATAAGTAGGAGCTCTTATTAAATCTGCATTTGTTCTTTTCCAATATTATCAACTTCTTGGAGAAACTGTGGTGATAATTGATTTGGCAAAAAGTTTAAATTTTTAGACCCGTTAAGTGGTTCCCGGAAAAAATAAGAACCAATAACTCGAAGATTTTTGATTCCACACCACACAATAAGCGAACAATTGTTTTGGTTTTAAACTTCCCAGACCCAGAATTGATTTACTATCGAATAATAGTGCATATTATGGAGAGGTTATCCATTACTGCCAAAAGTAGCCCCATCGGAAAACATTATTTTGGACAAAATTTCAGATCGGCCTCTATGGCTTCATTTATGATGGTACAAATTTTACTCATTGTTTAAAATCACTGTCTAGATGTTCTTGGTGTAGTTCCATATGGAAAGATTGATATTTGTATTTTATGGGGGTAGATAGTTCATTATTTAACATAGGTTAGGTAATAGACGGCTATCGACTTGGGAATTATCTTCAACATGAAGTAAAACCTCCATTTTTTTCTTCATTGGTAGCATTCGGGTTTACCACTTTCCGTTTCTTATATTGAACGCTACCTCTAGCATCAAAACGTTTTATTAAGCATTAAAAAGATTGTCTAGATGGTATGCGTCTATTAAAGTACTTCGCTTCGTAAAGCCTTACTACCAAAAGCCTTTTTTTCCGCCTCCCCAATATATCAATTAATTTATTTTAAGGAAAATTCATAACTGTTTGATTTGACTGAGGACACTAAATTAAATAATTTTTATTTGCTTAATTGACATGTCAAAATTTGACATCGCCTATATTTTTGTTTTGTCATAACCAACCTATTTTATAGCCTTAGTGCAATAAAAAAAGGGTAAAATAAAAATAAAAATGAATGCAAACTATTAAAAATTGGTATATAACATACCTAATAAAAGTTAAGAGGTTTTGTAAAATCTTTCGGATAAAATAAACATATTCAGGGCATGCCCTTTAAAAAAGTCGAGATATTATAAGTTTATGTACATATGTTTTTTTGTCATCCCTATAGAACGTTTGTATCAAATATAAGTATTCCAACTTCAGAAACAATGGTGATACTGTCAATTTTTTTTTAACGATAAAAACTTATATTTTTCTAAAACAATAAAACATAAAAAAATACTAGGTTTAGGTATATAACATTATTATTAAAAAATCTATAGAATATTATGAAAAATCTAAAAAATAATAAAAACAGGGTGTTTAAAAACGCTTATGTTGCTTTTGCCACGCTTCTTTGAACCACATGTACTACCTAAGAATAATATTTAATTTATTATTTAACCTTTTTTTTGTAATTCTTAAAACACACGTAAGTCTTCACATACACAACATTACACTACAAACACTACAAAATATATTTGTCTCATTGCCTGCCAAAAATGAATTTGTGGTCAGAAATGGGCCATCAGGTCACAGTTTTTCCTAGCCCGAAAAAAAAATAGCAATTTCGACGGTTTTCGGCAATTTAATGCAAAATGATGAAAGTGCTAAACAAAACTAATACTACAGAAATCATATATTACATGTAAAATACAATAAATCGTAATTGAAAAAAAAAAACTAAAAAATACGCCTTTATAGTAAACCAAACTAAAAGTAGCAAAATAATTTTTAACTATAAAGAGTTTGTGTTACAGTGATAGAAAGTCCAATACACCGGCACACAAAAAATACAGTGGTCTGTGCATTTGACCAGACCCATTCATGTATATGTATTTTGATATACTGAATCCAAATCCAAGGTCCGTTTGGCCCATACACCCCCATAAAATTTCAGTTGAGTACAATAAAAACGATATTTTTTTATTGAACTGAATCAAGTATGTTTTTTATGAATTTCGATACGCTGAATCTAAATCCGAAGTCCGTGGCTGTACACCCTTCAAATTTTAAGCAAATTGCAAAAAAACGTTGAAAATGGCCAAAAATTGTAGTTATGAAAATGATAAAAATTTAATTAAGCAAGATCAAGTATATTTTTTGTGTATTTCAATACGCTGAACCCAAATCCGAAGTTCGTTTGACCGTACACACTGCAAATTTTGAGTAGATTCCAAAAACTGATAAAAATGTGTGAAAATTTCAAAAATTGCTGTTATGAAAATGAAAAAAAATATATTAAACAGGATCAAGTATGTTTCTTATATTGGTTAATAATTTTAACCGAGTCCTTTTCATTAGATTTTTTGGGTAAGATCTCATACTCAAGGACAATCCTTGCTCAAAACAATAATATCACTAAAGAACACTTATATTTAATTTTTAAAATGGGAACCAAAAAAGTAACCAGCTAGTTTCCAAAAAAGTTTATATCAAAATCTGATTTTTGTTTTTTATAATTTTTGAAAATGTCTTCAAAGTAGGGTCCATAGACCTTGGAATGAATTTTTTAATTACGAACCAAATTAAATTTAAGGAAAAAGGTTTTTTTTGAAAATCTGGATCAATGAATTTTGTTTAAAATAAGTTTTCTTATAAAAATTAAACTTAGCCAAAAAGAAATTGCGTTGCTATAAATAAAAATTCTGGAACCTGTTCCTTTCCAAAAATTCTTTGTATAGGAAAACCATAAAGAAATCAAAACTAATAAATGCTTTTATTAAAAATGTTACTAACTGTTTGAATTTTCATTCTTTGAAAACTTTATTTTTATTTTTAAATTAGATTTATTAAAAAAAATTTCATCAAAAAAAATCTAATAGAAATATTCCAATGGTGTTTTTACATTTTAGTAACATCTTCAATTCGAGGGAACCATTTTCAATCATTTTTACCCAATGATAAGGGCCTTTTTCTTTTGGTTTCTTGGATTTTGGTAATGTTATTCTATTTCCAAAATAAACAATAATTAATATCACTAAGAAATATCTGTTTTCTAGAATAATTTTAAATTTTATCTCAGCGGAGCACTTGTTAAGCTCCATTTCAATGTGAACTTTTGTTCTATTTGAAATTTTATTGTTATTGTTCATCATGCATTTGTTGGAGGAATATGGTTTTGGTTCTTTACATTTTTAAAAGAAAGTTTCAAATCTTCTTTTTTTAAATACTTAGCCTTTTAGGAAAATCCCTAAAAAAAATTTTTATACAATAAAAAAAAATTAAAAGAACAAAACCCAAAATTTAAACCAAAAAAAAAACCATTATTTTTTTTATAAAAACATTATTATTTTAATTTTAGTGAAAATACAAAATTTTTACTAAAAATAAAGACACTGAAATTTAAAAAAAAATAAAATTAATAAATAAATTTTTTATAACAAAAAAACCATTTTAATTTTCCAATTCTTTAAAAACAAACAAAAATACCAAAAAAATAAAGTTCTAAACGATATATCCTAACCGTCGCCATATAATAGATCAAATCTTGGTTTAAACTTTCTTATTAGAGCATTTAAGAAATTATAAATATATTTTTACATTAAAACTGGGTTAATAACAATTTTAATTTTATTTTTCCAAAAATAAATTATAATTAATTATTAGGTTTGCTTTCAGTGTAACACAAACTTTATACTTAAAAAATATTTTCTACTTTTAAGTTCCACCTTCTATAAAAGCGTGCTTTTTATTATTTTTTTATAATTTGTTTTCTTATTTTTAAGTCTCAAAACAACATCATAAGTAATCTTAATCAAGAGCCATAATTTTTAGTATATCTTATATTAGTCAAAAAACAAACCTTTAAACTTGCCATTTTTATTAAATTTTTGCCATTTTGCACATTTTTCGACATTTTATTTTAAAAATTAAATGATGCGCTTTGTGCACCAACATAATTTTTTATTCTTTAATATTACACTTCATAAGCTTATAAACTAGCATTTATTTATTTTAGTGCAATATAAATTTTTAAAAAATAAAAAAACAAAAAACGTGTAAACTGGCAAAAAAGCAATATAAAGGGCAAGTTTAAAGGTTTTTTTTTAAACTTGCCATCCTGATTTTTTGCCAATTTATCGTAGATGTAAATAAAAATACTTGGACTTATTATAAAGATAATAAAATGCCCTAAATGGAACCTTAAATTTTCATGAATATGATGGTCGAAAAAAGGCCGATCTTTACCAACCTCCTTTACTTGGAATTAAAAATTTTACCTTTTTATTTTACTTATAGCAAGGAAAGTAAAAAGATGTGTGGCGAGCACCTCTAGAAAATCACTCAGTACATACACCTTCGTTGCGAAACATTAATTAAAAGTTACGTAAAAATATAACATTCAATTTCACTTGGTTGGTAATTTCGGCTTTAAAGGAACTTACCTAGCATTCAAACATAAATTTTAAACTCCTTTAAAGCAAACTTTTGTTAGGTTCTAGAGCTAACACATCTCAGCAACAAAAGCAAAACACTAATCCTTGAAATGTATTCACTTAGCCTCCCGAGGCGTATTCATGCTACACGTACACTTCATTCTCGTGGTTTCGCTTTTTAGAGAAAATTGCCAAATTTCTGTGAAATATTTTTTAAAAGTACGACAGAACCCATTAAGGAAAATGGCTGCACAATATTTTATTGTTAAAATAGTGTATTTTAAGCTTTTTCAGTGATTTAATGCCTTGTGGCCCACTTTGGTTTACTGGGAACAAAAGATACTACGTGATTGAATAATATATTCGGTAAAAGTGAAAAAGTATATCTGCCAATGATTTCTAATAAATTGCTTTGTAAATAAATGTTACAAATACAGGGTGTTTATCAAAGGTGGTTTTCGTCATGTGACATTTTTATTAATTAGGTTAAAAAATAATAATTTGGTACGTCAGTGCTTGACATTTTGCTTCATTTGGACAATGCAAGTGTTTGTATCACTTTCGATTTGACCGGAAATGACTAGTTCTATTACATTTTAAATACCGGTACTTATATTTCCCATTTTTTCTTTTGATAAAACATGTCATTCTGAATACAATGACGCCTTATGTGTCATATTTTGACACTACTGCGTCCTATTACTTAGCTTTTTTAAATTCTAGTCTAGAATGCCATAGTTACCTGTAATTTCGTTAAGACCAGATGATTCCCCAATACTCATTCAACAAAAACTTCGAGGTAAAAATTCCAGATCGAAGTGAGTGGCAGCAACCCGATCTCCCCGACACAGTTGGAGACATTATCTGGTATACGGATGGTTTCAAACCCGAGCAGGCAACTGGAGCGGGCGTGTACAGTGAAATGAGGAAATCACAATTCTCCATTCCTCTAGGAACACACAGTTCTGTATTTCAAACGAAAATATATGCTTTACTGCACTGTGCAAAAGAAAATAACAGGAGGGCTTATAAAAACAAGCGGATCTGTATAATAACAGACAGCCCAGCGTCACTAGGGGCACTAGTAAACCCAAAGGTAACGTCCAAGCTGACATGGGAATGCTAAAAAGAACTGAAAGTCCTGGGAGAACGTAGCAGAGTAACTCTCTTGTGGGACATTCGGGGATAGAAGGCAACGAAAAAGCGGATGAGCTAGCGAGACAGGGATCATCCACACCATACTTTGGGCCAGAACCTGCCCTTGGAGTGACCAAAACCACAGCTCGAGGGAAAACCAGGGAATGGATTCGAAACAAACACGAAGAATACTGAGAAAACCTCAGTAGAATAAAACATGGAAAAAACTTTATAATAGGCCCATCCAAAGGAACGAAGGAAAACTACTCAGACAAAGTGGGAAAAGACTTCGCATAACAGTAGGGTTGCTAACAGGGCATGATAACCTAAGAGGACACCTACACAAGATAGGCTCATACAATGGGGACTCAAGTTGCAGAATGTTGTGACGAGAGGGAAGAAACAGCCTACCATATCCTGTGCGAATGTAAAGCATTGAATCACAAAAGACAGGCATTATTTGGGCAACCGGAAATGAGCCCACAGGAATATATCAACCAACCAGTCTCGGGGTTATACAGACTTCTAGAAGGAACAAGACTAATGGAAAGATTGATATAAAAGACAATGGGAGATTAGGCACAAAAAGCCCATGAGGCTGCGCTGCCTCCGGTAGTTAATTAAGACGGCTCCCAGGGAAGAAGAAGAAGAATTTCGTTAATTTGTCTTTTGTTTTTTTACGGCCTTTCTGAAAGTGTTTAATGACACTGAAGTAATACTAATACCGTTTTACAACAGAATAAATAATTTATTAGGTACATTTTGAAAACAGCCTTGCCCCAAATATCGACTTTGTGGTACCATTTTTTTAATGGTCTTTTAGGATGTGCTATTGAGTTACCTTTGTTTCATTTGAAAAAAAAATTATGAGCTTAAATAGGTTTTTACAAAGAAGCCGTAAAAACAAAAGACGATTAAATCAACGTTTCCATTGCTATCTGAATTAAAATTGACCATTTTAACGACTTAACGAACTTACAGCACTCTGGATTAAAATTTTAAAAATGACATACAAAGTGTTATTGTATTCACAATTTTATTTCCTATCAAAATAAGAAAAAATATACAGGAAGTGCCCTTTAAGGTAGATACCTCGTAAAACGGCTTTTCCTAAGAATTAAATGAAATTGAGGTATAGCGTTAATATAAATGTCTTTTTTCTAATTGAAAAAAGAAACGATTTTTTTATCGTCTGTGAAGCGAGATATTAACAATTAAATTGTGCATAATTAACATTATCGGTATCTATCATGTAAAGGTCCCCACAGTCCTCGTTTTTTAAGCAGTTTTAATCGTGGAGATCAAAAGCGTCGAGTAATATTGCCAGTTTGTGGACGAAAACCAAACATAACACCGTCGGTGAAAATTTCTGGGTGCGCTTGAAATCTTAATCGTTGATTCATCCGTCTTCATTTAAAAACGAAGTGTGAGGTGCAAAGCGTTTTTAATCGTCATTCGTGTAACAAATAAACACGCTTCATTTACGTTTTACAGTAAACGACTGCAGCTTTCGGCGATTAGGACGGTTTAAAATAAAATTAAGTGTATGGAAATAAAAGTTTTGATCGTCCTACTAAGCAGTCTTAATCGGCGTTAAGAAGGTTAAAAAGAACGATAGTCTGTTTACGGAATATCTCAAAAACGGTTTCGTACGATATTTAAAAAAAAACTAATGCAATATAAATAAAGACAAAAGAAAATAAAAAAAAAATGTTTTTTGATCGTTTTGTTTAAAAGATATTGATTTTTAAAATTTTACTAGGTCTGTTTGTTATTAAAAAATAATAAAATAGTATACTATTTTATTCTTTTTTTACGTAATCGCCCTTATGGAAGGTGTATTTTAGGACTAGGTGGGTCCAAAAAGTGTAAAATATAAATCAATAACGAACAGACCTAATGAGTTGTATGTATAGTCTCCTACAAAAATAATATTTTTAAGCATTCAAGAACCATTGCAAGACCCTCTAACTTCTGGTAAAGCGTATTTGATCTTATTTGGAACAGCGCTAAATTTAGGGTCCATTTAAAATACTGCATCATGAATTAAACTAAATTAGGAAGAAATATAAGTCCTGACCCGTTCAACAATCATTTTTTGTTGGTGAGAGAGGGAAAGAGAGAGAGAGAGAGAGAGAAAGAGAGATGAGTAAATTCGGCGCGGATGGCATGGAAGAGACGAAGATAAAAGATGTCCATCCGAGATTGGGGCTTTGAATTGTGGACGGGCCGGGCTTTAATTACTATAAGGCAATAATTTTGTGTACGACTGTCGTGTACCTTAAAATTTGAAAATACTAGTTATTTTCGGTCAAACCAGAAGTGATGTCGTACGTACCGATAAATTAGAATTTTTTTGAAGTACTTTTTACCGTATTTAATGCACTTATTCATACATCATCAAAGATGACAGCGTCCACTTTGCCTTTGGTAGGTACGGAATTACAGATTTTAAGCCGTTATTAAGTCTTTTTTGACTGAAAATTTCTACCTTTGACCTGTTTTTTTTTTGTAGGAAAGTAACCCAAAGTCGCATGGTGCTGGCACTAGCCTATATGGTGGATAACCTAACAATTTGAACTCTTTTTTTAAGGAAGGGATTAGGAATGCATATCTGAGCACCCCCATAGTATTGGTGATCTAGCGATCAGGGTAGTGTGGGACTCCAATTGCAGCCGACACACTAAAGCCTTCCCCTACTTCGAACTTCATAGGCTACCCGTACAGGAACTGTTTTCGCATTACTTCGGTACGGGTGCTGTCTTATTTTTTCGGGCCTTACCTCTACTTAATGTTTAAAGATGCTTTTTTCATCTTATTCTGGCTTACCGTTCTTTTGTTTCTATTATCCCTCTTAACACTTTATAAGTTTTGCCCCAGGTTTCCTCTGACAATATTAACATCTCCATCATATTTTCAGCATTAAAATTTAAATTTGTTGTTCTTACAAACTCCTGTCTCTCATTTTTCCATTTCTGAGAGACGAAGAGTGTATGCTCCACGTCATTCATTTTTCCACAGTATAGAGAGCTGTCCAGATCTGCTCTATTTCTATCAATCGGGTACTTTCTGAACCAGCCCTGCCCGAGAGCGCATGAGAGAGAAAGTAAATACTTCGATATCTGGAATAAGTCTGTTCGTCCAACGTCCGTGAGCTTTATTTTCCCATTCCTGCTGCCATCTTATGAAAAGAAAAGATCTAGCATTTTGCTTAGACTCTCCATAAAAATTGCTTTACAGTTCTAAAACCATTAGTTTTATTGGAGGTATCCACTACATGTTCGAAGACAAAGGATTCTCTGAATTCTGTTAAGTCTGGCAAGCAATTTTTGTTTTGTATTCCTTGAGCCCAAACTGGAGCAGCATATAGGATCTGTGAGTGGACCACACTTGCGAGACTTCTCCTTTTGGATGCTCTTGGTCCACCAATATTTGGCATCAAGTTCATCAGGACAGTCACGGTCCTTTCTGCTTTCATGATTGTTTGATTGATATGCTCTGCAAATAAGAGTTTCGTGTCCAGCCATACCCCCAAATATTTTATGGCTTTACTAGGTCGAATCATAGTGCCTTGTACGTTGCAAGTTATTTGTACTATTTTGCTTTTTGTTGTTAGAAGAACAGCTTCCGTTTTTTCAAGAGCAAGTTGTAGGTTTCTGCTTTTTAACCACAAATCTGAAACCTTAAGCTGCAAAAAATTCCGTAGTTTGGTGGTATCGATGTCCAGAAGCAATACTATGATGAAACCAGCAGTTAGAGAGTGAGTTTGGTCTTAAGTAAGCTAGATGAAGGTGTCTTTAGTGTATCCAGCAATACAGTTGTGGTAATTCCTCGTTTACCGAAAACGGCAATGCTCATTCTTTTTCTTAATTAATCGTGCATTTTCACCAGATCGCAGGGTCTTCATTTTCAAATAGCCAAACTTTGAATTGGATTTTTGTCGGCATCTGATAATAATAGAGCCATGCTTTATTCCCTGTGGTAATTAAATTCGTTTGGGAGAACGCACAGAATCAAATTGCTTAAGCATTTTGTGGCACCAGGTAACCCGTGTTGGTCTTTGTTTGTCAGTTAACAAGTGAGAAACAAAATATAAACAAACCTTGAATACCTTCAAATAATCATCTTCGAGTATATCCCTTTTTTCTTTGTATTCCTTGAGAAATTTTTCAGACATTTCACCAAGATCACACTTGTGTGTATTTTCAATGCTATCTAACTCGTGCCAGACGATTGACCTATCCTAACCTAACGTATTTAGGTAATTAAGTACCATTTGCTATATAGTAATATAACCTTAAAACCTTTTTACGTCCTATTTTTTTAACCCCTACCTTAAAAATAAAGAGACGAAACTTTTATGCCGCCCTTTAGTCTTAAGATTGAATAAATATTCAGCTATATTTTTTTCAGAAAAGTAAGCAAACATCCTGTATATGTTACGAATATAACATGGCTGCTTATTATTATTTATAATAAAACAGGGGGTCACAGTAGCTATGGGAATTGTGTAGTATTTTTCTGCTATGCTGGCACAAAATTGTTTTAGTAAATCTCGCCCTTGACAAGCCTGACAGATTATTAGGGCTTCCTGCTTACGTATTGAGTGAAATTTAATACATTGCTATATACTCCCGAGAATCAATATGTTAAAAGATCATAGTTAAAGCCATAAAAAATAGAAAATTTTAAGTTTTAAATGGTTAAAAACATTGTTTTAAAATTAATTAAAATCAATAAATACACTAATCCTCAAAAATATAAAATTTCTCATTTGTTTACCACAGATTTTAATTGCAAACAACAATATCCTTATTTTATATTACATATTTTCCTTAATATTTTTCCAAATTTTTTTTTCTAGTAATCTTTTTTGTTTGTCTTTCTTTAAGACCAAAACTAGAAAAAAACGTATGCTTGGGGCTTTCTATAATGAGAACTAAAACCTAAAATACAAATGACCGATTAAAGATGTAAAAAGTTGTTTTATTATATAGGTAATGCTATGTTCTATTAAATTAAGCAAAAACGGACACAGGTTTCTTAAGCCATCCTGTAATTCTGAGTTGAAAAACAAGCGCAGGTCAATGCAGATATCTCTTTCTAGAGACCTTAATGTAATCTTAGACTGGGGCGCCGAAAATCTTGTCCAGGTTAATTCCTCCAAAACACAGTCATGTTCGCCATCACGAAAACCTTCACTGTCACAAACACATTACATCTATAGCCTTAGCAGCTTTAAGAAAGCTTAGATTCCTTTTTTGAGCCTAAAAGTATTTCTCTCCTTCTAGTCTGTATACTCCGTATGTATCCCAGATCAGACTCCCTTTGGAATGGCGTCACCTACAACACTTAGCATTCTTGACTTCCTTCAGAGAAGAGCAGTTCTTCTTATTAATGATCCCACACTTACAGAAAAGTTTCCTTCCCTTGCTCACCGACGAGCTGTAGGTGTGTCTTTCTTTAATAGGTATTTTCACGGCTTCTGCTCCGAAGAGTTTGGCCAGTATAAATCCTCGTTTGGCAGCTCCCACTAGACACCAACAGGTAGTGCAACTTTCATGCATCCTTTTACAGTCCAACTTGAGAGGCACCGAACTTCCCACTTTGTTCGTTCCTTCATCCCTAGAGTGTCCATACTATGGAATCTGCTACCTGCAGAAGTTTTTCCGTTTTCCCAAAATTTTCTTAATATTTATATCGTGTAAATAAACTCCCTATAACCACACTTCAGACACCCACGGTACTTTGATACTTAGGCCTTAGCCTTCGTAGACTGTCCCAAGATAAAAAAAATGTTCTTAAGATATTTTATAACTAATAAAATATAATGTATTTTTTTATATTTATTGAAGACATTGCTGATGACCAATACGCCGAGTCTAAAATTATTAATATTTCGAAACAGTCTCAAAACTCGTCTTTCAATTAATCTTTAAGTAAAACTACGTGCAACAATATGGTTAGAGTCCCGAATATCCTGCCAGTCACGGTATGTAGGGTGCTCGTAAGCCTGGTTCAACACAACAGCTCTGATTACGCATCCTAATCCTTCTCAGCACGCTACTGGCCTCGCTAATTGTAATTCCATCGAAAAGATGGGCTTATGAAAATGACTTCGTTTAAGTATATAGGGTAGATACAAGATAACCAATTAAAATATAGTTAATAATATAAAAGCACAACACTTATTAAAAGTAATAAAATTGCAATTTTTTAGGATAAGTTAGACTGCCTTTAGTGAATGAAATTTCCATCCAGATTTCCGCGTTATAACTAAGATATTCTTGTCTAATATAGATAATGTGTCTTATCCATATATTCATTACATCAGTCGCCGCGACAACAAATTATGTGTCCAGGGTCATTTAAACTTTTTTTCGTGGGGCCCTCATTATTTGTTTCCTCTCGCTTCTTTCATCAAATCCCAAATGGGGGAAAGGTTGGCAAAATTCTTGCATAACTTGTGCGATATAAAATCAATCATGTATTATTCTGTTATTTACATTTACAAATGACCTTGATCCAATTCTACACAATTTGAGGCCACGCGCAGTAAAATTCGAAGGGGACAAAAAAGCAGCCATGCACAGAAACTATGAAGATACCAAAATAAAGAGATACAAAAAAAAACTAAAAAACAACAGTGAATTATTTACAACAGAACAAACCACTGCTGAGGAGTCTTTGCTCACCAAATGAGTTGAAGATACCAGAAGAAAGAGATTCCAAGAAAAAAAACTTAAACAGAAGAACAATAGTGAATTATTGATAACGGAACTAACCACTGCACTGCTGAGGAATCTTTGCTAACCAAATGAGTTTTTGTTTAAGAAATCATCAGTTTTAAATCTTATCAGCGCCGTTGATTCAGGTCCTAAACTTGGTTGTAAGTGGTACTTGACCCCTTTCAGGCGAGTTTAGATGGACGGTAAAAGCATTTTTTTAAATTCAGGACCACCAAAGCAGAACATCGAAGGAAATGAAACCAATGCTTTTAGAAATTTTGAAAATTTTATACCACCTTTTGTCTTAGGATTAAATAAATATTCAGCTATATTATTATGTCAGGAAAGCAACCAAATAAAGTAAGCAAACATCCATCAAGATTTAAGTATACAACAGAGGAAATATCATTTTCTTTATGGATATAGAGACCCAGAGGCCCGATTCTGTAAGCAAATTTTTTGACATTCCTTTTCTCTATCTCTTTCGAAACAGTGACAAACTTATGAATTACCTTTAAGGGCAACAAGGATATGTGATCCCTATTTTGACATTCTCTTTCCTTATATTTTTACAGAATCCCAGTTCAGGATCAATAATAAAAAAAAGAAGAAAAGTACACTTTACCATTTTTTCTAAGGCTCCACAATTTATAAAAAATTTAGAAAATAAAAACCTTACATACCAGACAAGGTCCATACCTGTACTTACTAACTAAAATCTACACGCAGAACACACCTCTTGAGCCAATTTTCTAATCATTAACTAGATAAATTCTTTCTTCTAATTGTTAAACCACATCATGTGTTTTCCTAAATACTAGGAACACTGTGCAAGCTTTGACGTAGAAAGTTAAAAAACAAACGTTCTGGTAAAAAAGACAATATTGCTAAAAGATGCCATTATAGACTTCTAACCAGTTGTTTGGTTAGCAATTCGTAATTCCAAGAGAAAGACAGGTTTTTTTAAGGGGATAACACATGAGCTCCTTTCTTTCACCAGTTATTGCCTATTTCTACACAAAATTGTTTGAAAAACTAACCATAGAGACAGCAGGAAAAACCAAGGCTTTGGTAGTACATAGATAACATTTATTTTGTCTGAAATTAAAGTGACGACGAATCTTAGATATTACTGTTAGAATTCCATCAACTTAGAGCATCCATTTAGTTTACTAAGGAAAAAAGAGCAAAGATACAGCAGATTCATGTTTGTCTTAAAATGAATTATAAAAAATTAAACAAGCTTTATTTACTGCACTAATAAGAAGAAAATAATCTTTAAATTAAATAAAACCCCATATTTTATTATATCACACAATTTTTACGATATACAAGTTTATCGCGAGATTTACTTATTCAATAAAAAAACATAAAATCTTTTTCCATTTTTTTCCTGGGATCTAGCTTGGAATGTCCTCTTAGGTTATCTTGCCATGTTAGCAGCCCTACTGTTATACTAAGTCTTTTCCTACTTTGTCTGAGTAGTTCTTCGTCCGTTCTTTTCTAATTTTTTTCTTAGACTTACTTATGTTAGTATCAAGTTACATATTGTATTCTTGTTTATCTACACAGGTAAATCATATTAATCATATAAATTGTGAAGTGTAATAAATTAATGCGTTTACTTTAATTTAAAGGTTTTGGTGCATGTTTTTGAAACTGTTTTTTAACTAATAATTTATTTTTTAGTTTATAAATGTGAGTCCATCATGTTGGCAATAGCAAATAAGCAAACTCTCTTATTTGATATTCATATCACGACTGCATAAAAAATAAGTAGTCTGCCATCTTGGGCGGTCCACCATATTGGATGAAGAATGACATCAATAACCATGCATTGTTATCCAAACTAAATGCAGTATATGCAAAATTTCAGCTCAATCGGTTGAGGATACTTACTTTAAAATTTAGTTGCAAGATTTAACCCGAATAAACATGCATACAACAACAAACATTGGAAGTTAAAAGCTTGTAGAATAAAGCAATATTACAAGAAATGAAAAATAAATAAATTTACTTACTGTTCCTAGCAATTTTTCATAAAGACCTTTACGTATAAAACTAGTATGACGTTGAAAAGTCTAAGGACTTTTTGCAGAGTCATTCTTGGTGGTCCTACCGAGATAAGATATGAATGAAGGTGTGTCATAAAATGTCGAATGCCAATGCATATAAGAAGTTCTTGCCTTATTTACCCTATGTTTAAGAAGCTTCCTGATAGATATCAAATCCTATAAGTATTGTAAAAAACACACATGGACAGCAGTATGCTTCATAGTGAAAGAGCTGGCAGTTACCTTGACTAGTCTGTTAGGTACAAAATTACAATTATGGTTACACTTAATTTAATAATAGTGAATAAAAATCAATGTGTGACAGGGGTTGACACGGGTGCAACCTGTTTTATCGGGGATAATAACGAGTGCTTAAAAATTACCGATAATTTCATGAAAGCTTGTTATTTATAATTTCAGAGTTCGAAAACGAGTGAAATTTGTATAATAAGCTTGAATAAAAATTATATGGTTAATTTTTATGCGCGAGCGGTATTTAGGGAGAATATTTCTAGAATGGAGAAATATGGGATTATTATACTATTACAATGTTTTTTTTTGTAATACAATTTTCAATTTCATGCAACTTAATTAAAACTATAAATGAAATTGTTTTTTTTTTTTAATTACTTTATCTATTTCTTTATCGTGTACAGGACCAAATCGACTCATTTTAACTGATTTTGACGTTTCTAATTGTCAATACAAACAGGTTTGATTGTTCTGTGTTTGTAAGTAAGTGGAAATACCACGTTGTCTAGGCATTGTGAAATTTCCGCTGAAATTTTTTTATTGTTAACGTGTCTTATGGGAAAATTTATACATGAGTGAAATATTCGAGTATAAAACTTTTTGATTTCTTTTAAAAAAATAGGTCTTTCTTATAAATTATTGTTTATTACGGAAAAGCTATTGGGGCTAAACTTATACAATGATTTCAGCCTAATGCCAAGTATTTGGACTATATCGTGGTAAAAATTCAATTTTCTATAGTAAATTCTTTCGAAGATATGAATTTTTGAATCCAATATTACAAGTGTCAAAATAGATCTTAAATTTTCACATAATATATACAAAAATTTGTAAAAACTTTACACACCTAATTAGACTATTTAAATGCCCCACAATTTTTTCTAAGATATTACGAGAAATAGATGAAAAATAAGTTTAAAAAACAAAATACAAATTTTTGTCAAAAATCTACAAAACTTGTTCCAAAATTTTTAAATGGCGGTTGATTTTAAGCTTGTGTTGTTTCCTCGTAATATCTAAAGAACAGTATACAGGTTCAAAATTATACTTGAATCGAAATATTTGTATCTTTTCAGGATGCAATTCACAATTTAAAAAAAAAACTTTACCCTATTTCAGAACAAAATCTCCCTAAAAGGACAGGCTGGAGATAAAGGGATATTTACGGGGCAAGATCAAAACATTGGCCTTTTTCTCAAAATGTGTTTTGCACCTATTTGTAAGTGTCTTGGAAAACATCGTAAGCAAGCTTTAAAATGCAACTAAGTGGTCTAATAAATTGCGCGAAGTTTTTTGATTTTTTTTAACTTTAACAATATTACTCTAACTTTTCATTTTTTATCAAAGTTTTAAAATTATTGTAAACAAATGATAAATTGTTTAAACCTTTTATGGCATAATCTTGTTTGAAATAAAATAAAAATAATTTTAAGTTAAATTTTTAACAGGAATAATTTCTTTAAAGTGTTTTAAATACACCATAATTGATGCTATTAGCCGTTACTATGTGGTAATTAATCATCATGAAAACACTGATAAATAAAACTACTATGTTTTTTTTACCACTAAATATATTCACAATTATTGTTACTGCAGTTTCAACTCACAGAGTCATTTTCAAACAAAATCTTTTTCAGACTAAAGTATCAATACAAAAATAAGGTGAATTTATACCTCTAAGTGGTAAATATATTCTTAGGAAGCGCGGAGCAATTAACAGTTTATTATGGTTTGGCGACAGTAAATAGCGGGAAAATACAAGTTCAGTTTGGTATTGAGCAGATGTACATTATTATTTTTTTTGCCTTTGTATATTTCTAGGGATTCCAAATAGTTTAATTTTTTGGCCCTTGGTTGAATAGGGAATATTTCTATATTATTTAAATTAGGGAATTTGTGTTTTTGTTCTAAACAATGATTAGCAAAAGTAGAGTCTGTTTTTTGTAGTCTATATATCTAAAATGTTCTAAAAAGCGAGTTTTTATGCTCCTACCGCTTTGTCCTATATAAAATTATCACATCCTGAACATTTTCAACTTATAAACTCCTGATTTATTAAATTTGTTGGTTTTATCTTAGCGTTATAAATAATATTCGATATATTGTTCTGAGATTTAAAAGCAACTTTAATGTGTTTGGATAGAGTGTTGGCTATTTTTTCTGATAGGTGTGCAATACGATAAGGATACATATTTTTGGTTATTTTCTTGATCTTTAATTTTTGGATAGATTAATTGAAAAGCTAAGCGTTTTTGTTTTTTGGTTATTAATTTCTTTATGGTTTGTTTGGAGAATTTATTTGATTGTGCAATATTTTCAATGGTACAAAGTTCTCTCTGTAGCTCTTCTTCAGAGAGCGGCAAAGAGAGTGCTCTATGTATCATTGAATTGTATGCAGCGAGTTTATGTTGGATAGGGTGGAAAGAGTCATTGGGGATAGTAATACCTGTAAATGTTGGTTTTCGATAAACTTTAAAAGTGCACTGATTATTTACGTGGGATATGGTTAGATCTAAGAAATTTATTTCATTGTTGTCTTCTTTTTCTAAAGTGAATTGAATTTTTGGGTGAACACTGTTAATATAATGTAAGAAATTCTGAAGTTGTCTGTTTGTACCTTTAAAGCATGCGAGAACATCGTCAACATATCTGTACCAAAAGTGAATATGGTTTTTGCCTAGATCTGAACTAAGAATTTTATTTTCTATATCTGACATGAAAATATCTGCCAAAAGGGGGCTAAGAGGCGAACCCATTGGTAGGCCTGTGTGTTGTAAGTAGAACTTATTATTAAACTGAAAATACGTCTGTGACAAACATGTTTCAAAAGAGGATAGAATTTCGGTAGCAATTATAGGATTAATATTGGATTTTTGTAGAATTTCATCAATAAGTACTAAGCATTCGTTTGTTGGTATATTAGAAAACATGCTTTTTATGTCAAAGGAAACTAATATTGAATTATCAGGAGTTTTTTTTGTTAAGTTTTTGAACAAGATCTAGTGAGTTGTTTAAGCTATTTTTTGGTTTAAAATTGGTTAGTTGTTTGAACATTAAGTTTAGGGTAATACTTAATTCTCTAGTGGGGCTGTTTATGTATGATACAACTGGGCGAATAGGGTTTCCCGGTTTATGATTTTTTATAAGTCCATATAGTTTGGGAGCTTGGGGGTTCATATTGATCATTCTTTTTTTGTCGTATTCTGAAAAAATTGCTGTTGTGTTTGATAGAGTTTGTTTTAGTTTTGTTTGAAAATATTTTGTAGGATCACTTTTAGTTTCTGTTATATCTTCGGATTGAATAAATTCTTCTATTTTATTCATATATTCAACTTTTGGTATGATAACTGTTGCATTTGACTTATCTGCTTTTGTTATTATTAGATCATTGTCTTTTGTTTGAACATTTAAAATCACACAATAGTTCTCATTCAGATATGCAAACACAACAGCCCAATAACACTTTCAGTGAAAGAGTCATAAATTTATCAAATGTAAATTTCAGTAATCAAGAAATTGATTTACTTTCAAAAGGTCCAAAATTTTCACCCCATATAAATAGTAAAACTATTATGGATTCTATTATCTCGGAAAGTGCACTAGCACTCAATAAAATAAAAGATACAGAAAACACAGACATAACAACAGGAAACATCAAAAAACATATAAATTCCGCCAATTTACATTCTAATACTACAGATTCAAACATAGTTAAAAGCATAAATAACAAAACAAAAGACAATGATCTAATAATAACAAAAGCAGATAAGTCAAATGCAACAGTTATCATACCAAAAGTTGAATATATGAATAAAATAGAAGAATTTATTCAATCCAAAGATATAACAGAAACTAAAAGTGATCCTACAAAATATTTTCAAACAAAACTAAAACAAACTCTATCAAACACAACAGCAATTTTTTCAGAATACGACAAAAAAAGAATGATCAATATGAACCCCCAAGCTCCCAAACTATATGGACTTACAAAAAATCATAAACCGGGAAACCCTATTCGCCCAGTTGTATCATACATAAACAGCCCCACTAGAGAATTAAGTATTACCCTAAACTTAATGTTCAAACAACTAACCAATTTTAAACCAAAAAATAGCTTAAACAACTCACTAGATCTTGTTCAAAAACTTAACAAAAAAACTCCTGATAATTCAATATTAGTTTCCTTTGACATAAAAAGCATGTTTTCTAATATACCAACAAACGAATGCTTAGTACTTATTGATGAAATTCTACAAAAATCCAATATTAATCCTATAATTGCTACCGAAATTCTATCCTCTTTTGAAACATGTTTGTCACAGACGTATTTTCAGTTTAATAATAAGTTCTACTTACAACACACAGGCCTACCAATGGGTTCGCCTCTTAGCCCCCTTTTGGCAGATATTTTCATGTCAGATATAGAAAATAAAATTCTTAGTTCAGATCTAGGCAAAAACCATATTCACTTTTGGTACAGATATGTTGACGATGTTCTCGCATGCTTTAAAGGTACAAACAGACAACTTCAGAATTTCTTACATTATATTAACAGTGTTCACCCAAAAATTCAATTCACTTTAAAAAAAGAAGACAACAATGAAATAAATTTCTTAGATCTAACCATATCCCACGTAAATAATCAGTGCACTTTTAAAGTTTATCGAAAACCAACATTTACAGGTATTACTATCCCCAATGACTCTTTCCACCCTATCCAACATAAACTCGCTGCATACAATTCAATGATACATAGAGCACTCTCTTTGCCTCTCTCTGAAGAAGAGCTACAGAGAGAACTTTGTACCATTGAAAATATTGCACAATCAAATTTCTCCAAACAAACCATAAAAAATTAATAACCAAAAAACAAAAACGCTTAGCTTTTCAATTAATCTATCCAAAAATTAAAGATCAAGAAAATAACCAAAAATATGTATCCTTATCGTATTGCGGCACCCTATCAGAAAAAATAGCCAACACTCTATCCAAACACAATATTAAAGTTGCTTTTAAATCTCAGAACAATATATCAAATATTATTTATAACGCTAAAGATAAAACCAACAAATTTAATAAATCAGGAGTTTATAAGTTGAAATGTTCAGAATGTGATAACTTTTATATAGGACAAGCGGTAGGAGCATAAAAACTCGCTATTTAGAACATTTTAGATCATATAGACTACAAAAAACAGACTCTACTTTTGCTAATCATTGTTTAGAACAAAAACACAAATTCCCTAATTTAAATAATATAGAAATATTACACTATTCAACCAAGGGCCATAAATTAAATTATCTGGAATCCCTAGAAATATACAAAGGCAATAAAAATAATAATGTACATCTGCTTAATGACCAAACCGAACTTGTATTTTCCCCGCTATTTACTGTCGCCCAACCATAATAAACTGTTAATTGCTCCGCCGCTTCCTAAGAATATATTTACCACTTAGAGGTATAAATTCACCTTATTTTTGTATTGATACTTTAGTCTGAAAAAGATTTTTGTTTGAAAATGACTCTGTGAGTTGAAACTGCAGTAACAATAATTGTGAATACATTTTAGTGGTAAAAAACATAGTAGTTTTATTTATCAGTGTTCTTCATATGAATATACCTTTTTATCTAGACAAGTTACTACAACTGACCACAACTAACCACAATAGGCAAATAATCCACTAAAATTATTATTTTATTTTAGTGTTTTTATTACTTGTCCATATAAAAATTAGCAAACAATTCAAGAAAATTATAATTTTTTAACAGCAAGTGACTTGTGAGAACAAAAAATAATAATAAATAGTGTTTAAGTTATCCAAAATCAAAATATTTTTTTAAAATTGTTTACTTTTAATGATGGTTAGTTAGAAATCAATTCTAAAAACCTAATAAATGAATAAAGGATACTAAATTAATCTTTTTATCTAAAAAAATTTATTAAAATACTTATAATTTTATTAAAAAGAATCTAATTTTTGCTTTTCCGATTATATTTATTAAGAAAATAAAACAAATTGTTTAAAACAAAAAAAAATTGCAAAAATTACATGAATAAAACCTTTTTTTTTCCCCTTTTTTACAAAAATTTTTGGTTAAAATCAAATTATTCTTTATTTTTCGTCTTATTAAAAATATTTATATACCTTTTTATCTAGACAAGTTACTACAACTGACCACAACTAACCACAATAGGCAAATAATCCACTAAAATTATTATTTTATATTCAAATCTATTTCGTGGGAACAAAAAACAATAAGAGATAGACTTTAGGTTAGCCCAAATCAATTATTTTTTAAAAAAGTTTCACTTTAGAAGAGAGTTAGTTTTAAATATCCTTCATAATACAAAAATTATTAAACAATTCTTAAAATCTTATAAATTAATTAGGTATACTTTTTAAAATTTACCGTAGTATATCTAACAAATTACGAAATAAGATCATAAAGGCAAAAATTAACTTTTTCTTAATAAATTTTTAAGTTTTCTTGACCTAAATGACAAATGTTAGAATTTTTTTCTAAAAATAGTAATTGGAAAGGGCATGAGAAGTTAAAAGATATATTCAAGGAAATAGTCAGTCTCTGCCTAATAATTTTAAGTTACTTAACCCAAAATGCTTTGTTTAAATTGAAAAGAATAATAAAAAAAAAAATTACTTATTTAAAAAATTAAAGTCTTATCCTAGAATTTTTAGTGTTTTTATTACTTGTCCATATAAAAATTAGCAAACATTCAAGAAAATTATAATTTTTTAAAAGCAAGTGACTTGTGAGAACAAAAAATAATAATAAATAGTGTTTAAGTTATCCAAAATCAAAATATTTTTCTAAAATTGTTTACTTTTAATGATGGTTAGTTAGAAATCAATTCTAAAAACCTAATAAATGAATAAAGGATACTAAATTAATCTTTTTATCTAAAAAATTGATTAAAATACTTATAATTTTATTAAAAGAATCTAATTTTTGCTTTTCCGATAATATTTATTAAGAAAATAAAACAAATTGTTTAAAACAAAAAAAAAAATTTCAAAAATTACATGAATAAAACCTTTTTTCCCCTTTTGTACAGAAATTTTTGGTTAAAATCAAATTATTCTTTATTTTTCGTCTTATTAAAAATATTTATATACCTTTTTATCTAGACAAGTTACTACAACTGACCACAACTAACCACAATAGGCAAATAATCCACTAAAATTATTATTTTATATTCAAATCTATTTCGTTGGAACAAAAAACCATAAGAGATAGACTTTAGGTTAGCCCAAATCAATTATTTTTTAAAAAAGTTTCACTTTGGAAGAGAGTTAGTTTTAAATATCCTTCATAATACAAAAATTATTAAACAATTCTTAAAATCTTATAAATTAATTAGGTATACTTTTTAAAATTTACCGTAGTATCTCTAACAAATTACGAAATAAGATCGGAAAGGCAAAAATTAACTTTTTTTTAATAAATTTTTAAGTTTTCTTGACCTAAATGAAAAATGATAGAATTTTTTTCTAAAAATAGTAATTGGAAAGGGGGAATGAGAAGTTAAAAGATATATTCAAGGAAATAGTCAGTCTCTGCTTAATAATTTTAAGTTACTTAACATAAAATGTTTTGTTTAAATTGAAAAAAATAATAAATTAAAAAAAATTACTTATTTAAAAAATTAAAGTCTTATCCTAGAACTTTTAGTGTTTTTATTACTTGCCCATATAAAAATTAGCAAACAATTCAAGAAAATTATAATTTTTTAACAGCAAGTGACTTGTGAGAACAAAAAATAATAAATAGTGTTTAAGTTATCCAAAATCAAAATATTTATCTAAAATTGTTTACTTTTAATGATGGT
>JAHBCN010009226.1:0-35788 GCA_019359885.1 Listronotus oregonensis | reverse complement strand
CAGAAATGGGTTCGCGAACATAGCTAGAACGTTAATACCGTGTTAAAAAAAGTAAAGTTGATGCATCATCATCAACTTTACTTTTTCATATGGGCGCCATATTGGATTTTTTCGCAGCCAAATAATGCTTTTTATTTCTATTTCAACAATGTTAAATTTATAGTTTAGGATTTATAACCTCATCCACTTCAAAAAACAAATATTTTCTCAATGGCCATTCCGGCAATGTCATGTAGCGTTATTATTAAGTTAGTGGGTACGTTATTAAAATGTTTTCAACTTTGTAAAATGGTTAATTATTCAAAAAAACTTGATATTTTGCAACGTTATTTTCAAAACAATAAAATGTTAATATAGCTGCGCAAACGTATTTAAATTTTCCTGACAGGCAGCATCCTTAACTAACATACTTTCAAAAACTGGTTACAAATTTGCTTAAATTCGGAATTTTTAAAAAAACCCGACCTAAAATACGTTAAAGAAAAATTGACAACGAGATGCTCAGTTAACTAACATTTTAAAGAAAATCAACATCCTCAGCCAGGGATGTTGATGAAATTCCAATACCTAAGTCCCATTTATAGGGTAGTTAACTTTTTAAAAAGCGTTTATGTTGGAAATATGGACAACATTTAAATTTTAGGTCGTTATTTTACATCTTCATTTAATAGGAATATTAGTTTAGCCACTTTTCATTTTTTTGTTTTAACTTTTTCAATTAACTTGTTACTGTAGTTTTGTTGTAACCGGTTTTAACGTTATAACTAGGTTTGCGGCCCATATCGAAATATCTGTTCAGCTTATCTATTTTGCCAATTACTAATATTTTATTGTTTAAAAAAAAAAATGCTTCGCCGGAATCAAGGCCACTAAGAAAATATTTGTTTTTTGAAATAAATGAGGTTATAAACTCCTTAAATTTGACATGGTATACATTGTTGAAATCAGAATAAAAAGCACTATTTGGCTGCGTAAAAATTCAATATGGCGTCCATAGAAAAAATAAAGTTGATGATTTCTAAAAACCCGAAACGTATAAAATAAAAATTGACTACTTGGTCCTATTCTACAAAAAAAGTTGCTTTAAGGAAGTTTTACAGATTTGAAAAATTTCTACTATAAAAAAAGTATGGCCGATTTTTGAAAATGCATGTTTCAGGTTTTTTCAAAATTTCTCAAAAACCTGAAAGGTAAAACGTAGTAAACAGAATTACCTTGTCCAAAACTTTCCCCTTTTAACCGATTTTTTATCTATCGTGGTTTCCAAGATCCTCATACATTCCCCCCAATTTGGGACACACTGTATATTATTATTGCTCATCATCGCCTTTAACATGGAGTAATTTAACCAGAGGGTAGACGATTTCTATATTTTGAACTTTTCTTCAAAGTACGCAAGGAGCACTTTTTTACCTTCATTCTTGCCACTAACATTTTTTCTGATCACACCATTTTAAGAAACGATCGTTTGTAAATTCGTATTGTTGCTCTGACTTACTAAGCAATAATTTAAAAGTAGCTTTATTGGCAGCATTTTTAATTTCCACAGGGAAAAATTAATTTTCTTATCACTTTCCATTAAACAAAGATTCGCAATAATTTGACGTTACTTGCCAACAAAGATAGATAAATTAGATGAAATTAGATTTTAAAAATAATAATAAAGTCGACGATAAAAAAATCATTAATATAGACTTTTAATGGTGTTTGTAGAAAAAATAGTGTATAATATACGTGCTAAAAGTGATCCTCTCTGTTTTCAATTTTTAACATATTTTCTTAACCCTAACTTAGAATTGTATGACTCACCACCACTATCAGCATTCGAATCACTCCCTTCCTTGCCCTCAGCACGTGCTCACTACATGATGGGCTTCCCCACTACTCGCAGTCTGGTTGGAGTTAGCGGAATTTCGAACTTGCACTTTTTGTTTTGATGCACCATAAGATGTGGTTCCATTAGAAGAAACGGACTGAAAAGAAACTTAATTTTTATTGGATATCTAGTACTAATAGAAAAAAATTTGCAAATATGCTTGCTTTTTTAAGGAGATAAAGTGGTTAGAATATTTTGTACCCCCCTTAATGTGAACAAAAATAGAGATGGTACCAGTACTGAGCCTTGGGGTTCAATACATTTCACAATAATTCGTTGATTTCTCGTTTTACCTGCCACTGTTAGTGGTAAAACTTAATAAACTTTGGATACCCGCATGTAAGTCGCGACTTAAAATTTCCTTTTCCTACGAGCGTGCAAAAAACTCCACTTTTCTGCACGCATTTGAGTGCGCAAAGTTGCACTTTTCCGCATGGTGTGCGGAAAAGTTAAACTACTCTAAAATCTTACAGGTAAGCAGGATTTATATGTATTTTAGTAATTGTAGGCTATTTCATCAATATACGAAGCCATTGCAAGTTTTAGTTTATTCTCTTTTTGTTTGTTACTTCGTAATTTTCAATATTTCACTAAAACACAAAAAAAAAACATTTTTTAATTACCCTTTATAATAATAATAAATGATTATGACAAGTCAAGCAACAATATGTAATCTTGGTGATTTTAACACATGTCAGATTTTTTCTTCGTTTCCATATGAACAAGCAATTGCACAAATGAATTTCAATACAAACAAATATTTTTAATGAAAAGGCGTCATAGTATCTTTTTTTAATTAATATAAAAATCCGACAAAAATAATTATTTAAAATGAGTAGTTCCGATGAGGAGCTACCAGATTCTATCCTGGATGCAGCAAATACTGTAAGTTTGAATTTATTACCAGCAAAATCTCGTAAAAATTATGAGAATCAATATATGTAGTCATTTCGAAAACTGGTGCTCCAGCAAGGGGACAAAAATTATTAAAGAAAAAGTGTTCTTGGCCTATTTTGCGGATTTGCAAAAAACAAATAAACCTAATACTTTATGGAGTAAGTACTCAATGTTAAAATGTGTCCTCAAAGTGAAAACGAACCTTGATTTAAGTTCATATTTCAAGCAAACATCACTACTTAAACACCAAAACGTGGGATACCGGCCAAAAAAATCAAAAACTTTCAGCAAAAAAGAAGTTTCAAGATTCATGAAAGAAGCACCTGATAATATTTACCTTCTAATAAAAGTTGCAACAATTTATGGATTAGCCAGTGCTTGTAGGAGAGATGAACTTACAAAAATAATGATTGATGACATACAGGATAATGAAAATTTGATAGTGATGAAAATTCCTGACAGTAAAAAAAACACTTCCAGAATCTTTGTGGTGTCCGATGAAACAAATAACGAACTTTATCTGCAATTTTACCGTAAATATGCAAATTTGCGAAAACCACATACCCCACACAGACGTTTTTTTGTAGAGTATAAACAAGGAGCATGCAGTACGCAATGTGTGGGAATAAATTCAATAGGTAAAATTCCTTCAGAAATTGCAGCATACCTAAAATTAAAATCAGAAGAGTACACTGGACATAGTTTTCGTCGATCCTCTGCGACTATGTTAGGGATTCTGGAGAATGAATTACCAATGTCAAACGACTGGGGCTGGAAATCAACGGCTGTAGCTGAGAGCTACATTGATGAATCCACAAATCAGAAAAAGGATATGTCGAATAAAATATTGACCATGAACAAATCCCCTCCTGAACTAAGTCAACCTTCATCAAGCCGTACAATAAGCGCTTCCATAAGCCACCCGCTAAATGAAATTACAGGTTCTGCAATTAATTTACAATATGCTAATAACTGTTCTTTTGTTGTAAATGTTATCAACAAATAATTCCCATTTATAAATATGTTTTAGTAGTTCTTTCAGATTAAACATAATTTAAAAAATAATCATTGCTTTAATATTGGTATTATCTGACGCTCGTAGGAAAAATTTTGTTCCTAACGCTTGCGCAAAGTGACTTTTCCGCATTTGACTGCTTGCAACGGCAGTCGCGTGCGAAAAAGTATCACTTTGCGCACTTGTTAGGAAAGTAGCTATTATTTATTATTGTACCTACTTTTTGGTATATTATGTAGGTAAAAGGCAAATTGCAGGTTTTTAATATAAAGCAGAGTCTTTTCATCTTAGTTTATCAGTCGTTTGGAGTTTGTCAAGGTATTTTCGTGTGTGTTATTGAGCATCCAAAATAGCTAATCTAAACTATTGATATTAGTAGGTAATCAGGACCTGTACCCTTTCAAAAGGTGCGGTTCCCACACAATAGATATTTGTCAGGCGACTTATTTATGGCTGGGTTTTCCACTAAGGGTTGTCATTTAAATTTTATTGCGGTCGAGAAATCAACGAAATATTGTGGAATGTACCATACCCCAGTATTAAATTGATGAAAGCTAGAGGAGTAGCTTTATGCTAAGTGCGATTTTGGCACAATATGTGATGTATTTTAATTAATATTTTTGGTCAAATTAATACTAAAAATAATATAGGACATTCAATGTTCAAGCTTTATTGCAATATGTACAGGGTGACCCGTTTATTAAAGGACTATACATTTCTCTCAAAAACCATAAGTTATTCAAGATAATACAGGGTATTTATAAAACCTGTTTATAGTAAAAGTATCTTTATTATTATAATATTTTCAGATTTTTGGCGATTTTATTTACAGGATGTCTCAAATTCGAGCCTTATCATTGAGATCTCGAAAACTTGAAGAGATAGGATGTCCGTTAAATGGAAGCAAAGTTACGCAAACGATTGATGCTGATCAAAATGCCACCTTAAAATTTAAATATTTCGACTACTTCCGAAGACTTTTGGAAAAAACGAATACTCGCGATTTTATTTTTTTATGACTTTATTTGGAGAGACTTAACAAAATAAATTTTACACTTTTATTGCTACTTTTTGTGTTCTACAAGACAGTGTTATTAGATTTAAAATCGACGTTTCGTCATTAAGCTGCAATCATCAACTTTGTTTTTTTAAATACGGTACTATCATAATATCTTTTATCTCTCTCTCTCTCTCTCTCTC
Organism: Listronotus oregonensis; assembly: GCA_019359885.1. NCBI lineage: Eukaryota > Metazoa > Arthropoda > Insecta > Coleoptera > Curculionidae > Listronotus > Listronotus oregonensis. Next base: position 30,800 of record JAHBCN010009226.1, on the reverse strand, counting down.
TCTCTCTCTCTCTCTCTCTCTCTCTCTCTCTCTCTCTCTCTCTCTCTCTCTCTCTCTCTCTCTCTCTCTCTCTCTCTCTCTCTCTCTCTCTCTCTCTCTCTCTCTCTCTCTCTCTCTCTCTCTCTCTCTATCTATCTATCTATCTATCTCTCTCTCTCTCTCTCTCTCTCTCTCTAACACATGATTTATTCTGGAAACTGCCATTAATATGAATTTTTCGAATAGGTGCGATACATCAATGATTTTGGAATCTTTAAAGCTCTCAAAATTTAAAATAAAAATCCAGGGCCGTATTTAAAAAAACGAAGTTGATGTTGTCAGCTCAAAGAGCAGAAAAAGGAGCAATGGGAATGGAAAATTCATTTTGTTACATCTATTCAAATAAAGCCAAAAAAATGAAAATAAAATCGCGAAAATCGTTTTTTTTCAAAAGTCTTCGGAAGTATTTAAAATTTTTAAACTTCTTAGTTTTCCAAGATCCCAGGGATAAGGCTCGAATTGGGAACACTCTGGGAAGGGTTTTTCAATTATATTTTGATACCCACTCACAACGAGAATAAAATTAAACTTAAAAAAAACTTTTTGTATAAAAGTTACATAGTTTTTCAATTATTAACTTTTGAGCATAACAAAAGAAACAAATAAACATCATTAAGTTTATAAAATTAAATAAGTTAACATTTTTAAAAGCAACACTCCGTATATTTTTATTTGAAGTTAAAGGTCTTTTCATCCTTTTTTAAAAATATGTAGTTTCCTGGCATTTCGTTTAGCCATTTTAAAAATATTTAAGTTTTAATTAAAATACATTTAATAGTAAAAATCAACATTGCTTTTAAAAATAAATGATTTAATTTGTTTATACGTTGTGACAGTACCTTGACACGTATTAATATTACATTACCTATATAACTTTTTTTTTTTCAAAATGGAATAGAAAACCTGATTGAACCTTGACACGTATTGATGTTACATTATATTACATTTTTTTCCAAATGAGATAGAAAACCTGCTTAAACACATCCATAGGCGTGCGCACAGTGGGTGCCGTGGGTGCCATGGCACCCCCACTAGTCTAAAAAAGATTACTATATTTAAAATATGAAAATTATTATTTGATAAGGTTTGATTTAAAAATTACACGCGAACGCACCTTCTCGGAGGTGAGTACGGTAAAATCAAAATTAAAATCCACAATATCCAAGAACGTTTAGAAAATCTCCTGGTTCCATTTGTGGAACAGGAATTAGCCGCCAAAATTGATATAAGTGTTGTGATAAACGAATTTTAAAAAATTGTACCTTTTATGAAAGAAGAATGATTCTATAATAAATAATATATAATGTACTCGGTTTGTTATTATTTCATAAATATTTACTAAACATTCCTAAGAATTTATTCTTATTAATTTATAATTAAATAATTTTATTAATAACAATGTATTAATATCGATATATTGTTATTCATAGTTTTATTTACTTCATTATTACTATTATTATTATTATGATTTCAAGCCACACGGATTTGCACTCCCTCTAAGGGGTATATTCACTCATCCCAGATATCTTCAGATATCAAAAGGATTGAGCTCTGTGGGAACCCTTTCCATGTTTTCGGGCTCTAGGTGACATTATGTTCTGCTGTATTCCCCACAAATTTCCGGACAGTCCGAGCGGTCGCAAGTAGCACTGCCTTTTGCATAGCCTTATACAGATGTTCACCAAGGCCTAGTCCCTTGATGTTTTGTAAAAGAGTTTTTGGTATAACGCCAGTTGTTGATAAAATTATGGGGATCGTTTGGACGTTATTCATTCCCCACTCTCTTTTTATTTGTGTTTCTAGGTTTCTGTATTTGGCAATCTTTTCATTGTATTTCTCCCGTAGGTTGTTGTTGTTAGGGATAGCGACATCGATCAGTGTTGTTTCTCTCCCAACTTTATCCACCAATACAATATTTGTTGTAAGCAATAGTGTGTTCTGTAAGTACATTTCTATCCCAGTACAATTTAAATTCATCGTTTTCGAGAATAGGTTCCGGAGTATACTTATGGTAAGGCAATTTTTCATTCCGTAAAAGCTTTAGCTGCTCTGCCAATTGTTGATGGAGTATCTTGGCTGTTGAATCGTGTCTTTCCTTATACTCTGATGCTGCAAATGCTTGGCAACCCCCCGTTATATGCTGGATTGTCTCCGATGTTTGACATTCATATCTGCATCGATCGCTCTCTATAGACGGGTCTCTAACGATAATATGCTTCAGATAGTTTTTCGTCGGAATAACCTGGTCCTGTATAGCCAATAAGAAGCCTTCAGTCACTGGGAACATCTTCCCCGACGTCAGCCAGTAGTTAGATGCGAACTTGTCGACATTTTCCTGGCTGACCTCATTGGGATGACGTCCATAAAGAGGCTTCTCCAACCAGGCTTGCAGCTTCTCCTGGTCTGTTTGATGGTGTCTGCGTATTATTATTATTATCTCGACACCCACACCAGCTTTACCCTGCGCACGCCTATGAACACATCTCTCTTTAACAATACAGAGCTGGGATTCTGTAAAAATACAAGGAAAGAGAATGTCAAAATAGGGATCACATGTCCTCGTTGCCCCTAAGGGTAATTCATAAGTTTGTCACTGTTTCGAAAGCGATAGAGAAAAGAAATTTCAAAAAATTAGCTTACAGAATCGAACCCCCGGATCCTTATTTGGCACCATTACGGGGCACCCCCACACATGTCACACCAGTAACTCAGTATCTCAACGAGAAATATGTTTTTTCGATAGGAAGGTATGGGACTCTTAGATGGCCGCCCAATAGCCCTAATTTAAATCCTCTGGATCTATTTTTGTGGGGTTACCTGGAAGATGAAATTTATTATGAAAGAACAGAAATTATACACATACTAAGACAAAAAACTGAAAATAAAATTATATTTTTTTAAAAGGCACCGGTCCGATTTTGTTTTTAACGTGATTAATCGTAAGTTGAGTAAAAATATTTTTAAGTGCAGAGAAAATGGTAAAAGTTAAGTTAATTTTTTTTTTTTTTTGGATTTTTTTAAGTTTATGATAAATTATTTGTTTTCCAATGCAACGCTGATTTTTACTATTATTTGATTTTTAGTTAAAAACTTAAATATTTTTAAAACGGCTGAACGAAATGACAGTAAACTGTATATTTTTAAAAAGAAGATGCATAGACCTTTGGTTTTAAATAAAAATATACAGGGCGTTCCTTTTTAAAAAAGTAACTTTTTAATTTTTCTTAAGTTTTTGATGTTCATCTGTTTTTTTTTTTATGCTTTAAAGATAATAGACAAAAAACTAAGAATATTTTATATAAGAACTTTTTTTTTCCCTTTATAGTAAGTGGATGTCAAAATAAATGAAAACCCTGTACAGGGTGTCCGAAATTTAAGCCCTATTATTGGGATCTCGGAAACATAAAGAGATACGAGGTCGGTTAAATGAAGGTAAAAGAATACTTTCGAATACTTTTGGAAAAAAAAAATTTTTTAATAGATGTAACAAAATAAATTTTACAATCCTATTTCCATTTTTTTTGTTCTACAAGATAGTGTTGTTAGATTTACACACCGACGTTTCGTCTTTAAGATACGATCATCAACTTTGTTTTTTTAAATACGGCCCTGAATTTTTTAGTATGGATTTTCAGAGCTTCTAAAGGTCCCAAACCAATGATGTATCGTATTTTTTCAAAAAGTTCATATTATTGGCAATTTCCATAAGAAATCATATTTGGTGGGATATTAAGAAATTATTAAAATGATTTTTTTAAATAAGTGCGATACATTGTTGGATTTGAGATCTTAAAAGCTTTAAAATCCATAATAAAAAATCCAGGACCGTATTTAAAAAACAAAGTTGATGATGACAGCTCAATGACAAAACGTCGGAGTGTAAATCTAATAACACTGACTTGTAGAACAAAAAAAGGATTAATAAAAATGTAAAATTTATTTTGGTATTTAAACTTTAAGGTGTCATTTTAATCAGCATAAAATTGCGCAATTTTGCCCCCTTTTAATCGACCTCGTATCTCTTTAAGTTTCCAAGATCCCAATGATGAGGCTGGAGTTCGGGACTCCCTGTACAATACAAAACTTTTATCTTTGTTTTAAGAGTTTCAGCCTGTCATAAAATAAAAATTATCTTCAATACTTCCAGTAGGTAAAATGTTTATGGAATGGAAAACGTGTGTCACAAGTTACCTTAAAATTTCATATTTCATAAAGCACAAAGCTCCGGGTTACGGTTAAGTTTACGCCAGACATAGAGATTGCATCTGCTGAAATTTACGATCGCTGTATTTTTATAGAAATATTTTATGGCGACGAGGATATTTATTTATTTTTTTATTTTAAGATTTAGTATTTTAAGAGAGTGATACTGACAGAACATAGTGGCATAGGCAACTTAAAATGTGTAAGAAAGAAAAAGGGTTAAATTGCATCAAAGTTTTATATTTGTATGCTCATACAAACCAAAAAAGCCACATTTCACGTCTCATAAATTTAAAAGAAAATTAACATCTTATCTCGGTGAGTATACCATTCTAGGACAATCAAGAGATTTTTTCGCACACCTAAATTTAGCCGGAAACAACCTGTGCCTTCTGTTAGAGCATGATAAATAGATGAAAACCCCGGATTTGTCCCGGCGAATTTGTTTACCTAGTGATGAGCAAAGCAAGACCAAGACCAAGACCGGGCTAGTCTTGGTCTTGGTCTTGCAAGTCTGGTCTTGGTCTTGGTCTCGCAAGCCCAAAGAAGATCTTGGTCTTGGTCTTGCACCACCCGGTCTTGGTCTTGGTCCTGGTCTTGCTGCAAGAGTCTTGCTGGTCTTGCTTTTTGTCAGTAATAATTTAAATTAAGCAATCTTAGATAAAATATATATTTTTTAATACTTACAAATAAATAAAGATGGAGACTATATTTTTTGCTTTAAAATTTAAAATATACTAATTTTAACCTTACAACATGTACATTTAAATTATTTGATTAAAAAGGATATTTTAAATGTAGGGGTTTATTTATTTATAGCGCTTCATTTTAGTGATAGGAATTATTTAAATTTTTTTGAAGAAGCATATAAAATTACAATACTGGAGTACTCTGAGGGCAGAAAAAAAACTTTTAATTTCAACCAGATGTGAAATTTCTATGAAAATGATTCTGATATGTAAACATTGGTTTCTAATTAAAAAAAGGTATTTGAAAGCTTTTCAGTTCAAATAAACTTTTCTATGTTCAAATTAGTGAAACATTTGCCGTACAAAGTTTGTACAAATACTTTATAAACATTCTGCATATACAAGGTGGCTCGATAGTGCGACAAAGATCGATATATCCGAAACCGTTCATAATGTAAAAAACTTAGTATACAAAAATTATAGAAAAAAGGGCGTAAAATGTAAAATTATTCTCTATTTCAGAATTTTTCAAAAATTCACTACCACTCAAGAAAACTTCCTCATTTTTAGCTTTTAACCTAAAATACAAAATTTATAGCAAAAAATTATTTTAAAAAAATCGCTTCCCTGTATATTATGCTGGAAATTCTTGAACTATCATATAGGTACAATGTCGACGTAGATGGTTTTTTATATATCATATTCGATTTTGACAAAAATGACGTCATCATTATGACTTTTGGCATTGTTTTGACGTTTCCGTCTAAAGCGGAAGTGAAATTTAAAATCTATTTATATAAAAAGTATTCCTATATAAAATGACAGATATATTTTTATTAAACCATCACTTTTACATTTATATCTTAATTTAAAGGAGCAATCTAATGATGCCACTTCTTACAGTGTGACACAAAAATAATGTTTTCCTGGATTTTGGAAATTTTTGATCCAGTAAGTGGCATCACTAGATACCTAATTAAAATAAAAACATTAGGAATAAGTAAGTAATTTTCAGCTTCTATAACTTTTGTACTCTTAGTATTTCTCTGTCGTAAACGGTTTTGGAGATATCGAGCTTTGTCGGACCATTGAGTCACAATCTTATTATTTTTAAAACATGTTACTAAATCTACTAGTTATCGTTTTTAGATAATTTTATTAAAAAACAAAGTGATCGATTTAATTATTATTTTATTAAAAAAACCTGTTACTCATAAAATAATCGCCTTTTTAGGCAGTTCTCGACACATTTTTTGTCATGTCTGTATGAAATACCTCTGTATATTGAATATAAAATTGAATATTATAATTTAAAAAAAAGTGACAAAAGTGCAAGAGTCTTGCAGGTCGGTCTTGGTCTTGCGTAGTCTTGCACCCCTCGGTCTTGGTCTTGGTCTTGGTCTTGCATACCCCGGTCTTGGTCTTGGTCTTGCAAGCGAGAAGGTGGTCTTGGTCTTGGTCTTGCTGCAAGACCAAGACCAATACCGCAACACCAAGACCGGTCTCGCTCATCACTATGTTTACCGTCATTGTTTAATAAATAAAAACTGTTAGTTGTGGTTAAAGAGATATATCCCGATGGTGTCAATGGGACTATTTTAGAGAATTAAAAATGTTTTTTACTTTTTCCGAGCCTGGCCGAGAAAATCCGAAAAAATTCCAAAAATGGACCTTTTTTATAAAAAAAAAATCATACCTCCGTTTAGCATAAAAATTAAAAAGTATTTTTTTAGGAAATGATAGATTATAATAGGTAGTTTAACCACGCAGAGAATGGTTTCTGTCGAATTTATAGTTTTCAATTTAGGGCTCATCAAAAATCAAACAACATATTATAAGCTATTATTTTCGTACGTTTATATTTAGGAAAGCAATCTTTGGGTCCATTTTAAGAAGAAAACTTTATATGAACCTATGTCCTAAACGTCCTATCTTTTGAGATACAGGGTGGTAAAATTTTCAAAAAATAAATCATTTATTATTAATATCTACGGGAAAGCGAAAGAGCACTGCAACATAGGACGTCCTGGAGGTTTTTGGATGTACCTAAAAACGCCGCCGCATTGCTTATTTTATTATCAATCAATAATCTTCCAGCAAACAATTTATTGAACCGCGTCGGCCGGCCAACGTCAATTCAATACGTTTATTTCTGAAATAATTCTTTACTATGAACCTCGACAGCTATAGTTTTACTTGTCGATTATTTGCAAAAATTTTTTTTAATAAAATAATAATTATTAATAATGGATGTTTACGAACTGGAAGAAAATTAAAATTATTAAATGGTATCACCGTGAAAATCCGTTAGGAAATTAGGAATTTTTATTAATTTATTTAACCGGCCGACTCCACATTTCCACTATTCACCGAGTCATTAAAACCTTTCTGACATTTGGTTGTTTATCTCCAAGAAAACATAAACATGATAGTGTCCCAGAAGAAAACAACGAAAGAAAAATGAAGGAAATTATGGTAGTGGAACTAGTGGCAAGTGTTATTAAAAATCCTACAATTTTCATTAATACAATTATTACAAAACATTAATTTCCAAAGGATCAGTGGGAAGAGTGCTGGAAAAATGGATACCGATCCTACAAAGTAAGAAAAACCTATGAAATTTTCTCTGATATCATTTTAGACAAAAGCAATTTTGTGAAACTGTAATGGAAATAAAATAACAATCATTTTTTTTTCTCTTGGGTCACGTAAAATCAAAAAATTTACAAGAATTGCAATTATAAATTGAAAATTCTTTTAGGATTATTACCCTCAGCATTCTAGCAAATGTCAGAAGGCGTTTTATAACAATCTTGGTTATTGTTTGGCTCAAGAAGGTGGTTTATTTGAGCATCTTCGATACGAAAGATTTTTCTTTTTTTATTCTATGAATGCACATTAATTTATTTTTTTTAGAAAAATCTTCTACGTTCCATTATTTATTTGAAAAATTCTTTTATTTTATTAGGAAAAACTGTTTGGTTCTTAAGACCCTAGCAAACGTTGGGGTCCCTAAGCAACTAATTTTAAATTATGGCTGATAAGAAATCCGATCGAATCGGTTGACCTGCAGCTCCTGCTACCCCATAAACACTGCATCCTCTTACTAAAAAAAAAACTAGTACAGAACTAAATAAGGGCGGATAATTCTTCCGAATTTTTCACCGCACTCCCCACCAGTCCCAACCAAAAATGAACCACGTGGCGAGACGGAAATGAAATGCAAGCCATAAAAATTATTGGTATTTTAGAATTTACATCCCCAAAACCCCGGAGCCTCCTATGTTCGTAGTAGGTGCGCTTTTTTAAACTTAATACCACTTTAGATATTTTTAAAAAAATTTGGCATGTTTAAAACATTTTTTTGTGTACCCCACCGCGTTCGTCCCAAAATTTTGGATACATAGTACATGTATCCAAATTTGTTAAAAAAAAGTGGTAATAAGATTTAAAATAAAGATTTATTTTTAAAAAATTTTCCACCTTATATTAAAAGTTAAGACGTTTAGTACATACGTTTATAAAAAAAATTTTTTCCCAAAATAAAAAAATGCCTTTTAAATATTGGTACAATTGAAACACCCTGATAATGTAAAAAAATTACCAAACATAATATTTTATTTCTTTAAACAGTTAATTTTATTGATGTCAATCAAGAATACCCCCTTTTTTTGTTTAAGGTTAAAGCTTCCCCAAAAAAATATTGTTGAGGCTTTATCTAAGGGGGTTAAAAATATTGCTATTATTTTTCAGAGCTAGTCCCTACCTGGCAAACTAAATAAGCCAAATAGATTTAATGGGTTTATTTTAGGAAGACTTATCTAGTAACCATCAAAATTAAAAACATATTAAATTCGCAGTATTTTAAAATGTTATTAAAAAAAAGATTTTCGGGTCGTCCGTTAATGCCTGTATCCCGTGGGAAGGCTTGCAGGAAAAAATTTTGGGAAAAGTCTTTAAAATTTTAAAGGGTTTTCTATTAGATTTCGACAGATTGCTCACATATTCTGGGACACCCTGTATATTACGGTCAAGGTTATTGGTTCTCATTGGTTCTCTTAGCTACACCAACGCCTCCTAGCAAATGCTATTCTGGGGCCACTTTCTGAAAACAGCCATAAGAGAGGGTGATTCTTACCTCTATAATCCATATATAGAAGCAAGAGATTATTATTAAAAAGTGTATTTCGCTCAGTGTTCTAACTTAACTAAACACGATTTTCGTTTCATACTCCATAATATTTAGTAATTATACCAAATCAGACCCTCTTTAAAAATTATTCTTTTTCAACTTTAGCATTTCTTATTTCATTCAAATAAAACCTGTTTACTTATTAGTGATTCTACGCCTATGGGAAAGCTTCTTCCTCTTGCCCATGGACGGGCTATAAGAGATCTGGGCTGGGATTCTGTAAAAATATAAGGAAAGATAATGTCAAAATAGGGATAACATGTCCTTGTTGCCCTTAAAGATAACTTCTAAGTTTCTTACTGTTTTGAAGGAGATAGAGAAAAGGAATGTCAAAAAATGTGCTTACAGAATCGGGCCCCTGTCGCTCTTTATAAGTATTTTTACGGCTAATTAACACTTTGTTTTTTCATCCGAACCTACTCCCCATGTAATTAAACTACCCCTTACCACACCTAAGACATCAACGGTACGTTAGTATTGAGGCATTTAGCCTTTGTGAACTAACACAAGATAAAAAAAGAAATAAAACAAAATACAATTTTAATTACAACTTTATTATTTATGTACTTAAAGAAAAAGGTAATATTTGTAATAAAATTTAAATTATATTTAATTCATTTTAAAAAATTTATTGGTTTAAATAATGACATAATTGTGTTCTGGAGTAACAAGTTTATATTAAAATTGTAAATAATATGAAATAACGCTTTTAAATAAACAAGTTCGTATACAATTTTAATTTAGGTCCATAGGAGCTTTTTTCGCTAAAGCTTCAAGCTAATAATACTTATGATTTAAACTTCAAAATGTTTAAATAATTCCTTTAATTGCCAGACCTTTTTTTCTTTAAATTATTATCTGTTATGCTAAGCTAAACAGGCTGATATTTTCAATAAAAAAGTTATATAATCAATTAAATAGTAGAAAGTTTTTTTCCTCTTGTCTATAAAATTCGGATATCAAAGCTCACGGCCAACTTCTAGCTACCCCAGGAATGTGTGTATATTACACGAAATTTTTCGGCTTATTGTTTTCTCTATGATAACTGCAGTTTCCTTCTAGGTAAGCGTATAAAATTTGGTATGTTAATTTACACAAGTATGCCTATTACCTGAGAAAAAATTTGGAAAGTTATGTCAAGTAATCTCTAAGATATTGGATTTTGAAAATCGCCGATTTTAGTACGATTTTACTACGGACTACCTGACAGATTAACTTATCAAAAGAAACTTGAAATTTGGTAGATGGTAGAGTGGCTTTTGGGACACAAGTAAGGAAAAAATTATAAAAACTACCTCACTTTTACATGGAAAGGACTGAAATAGTGCCGTTATATCGTGTTTTTAGAGGGTAATTTTGGGGTCATAATTGTTTTAGAATTTAAAATGGAGGCTGAACTTTATTTAGGAACATTAAAATGAGCAATTTTAACCAAAATAGTCAAGCAATTGCAAGAAAAATTGCGCTTACCGCATTATTTTGGCTTGCAAGAAACATTGCACCAATTTTTAATCCAAAAAGTGTGCGTGTGCAGACAGAACCATTGCATTAAGAAAAAAATAATGCAAAAAATCTTTTAACCTTTTAAAACAGCTTATAAAACGAGTACAACAATACATCACTTGGGTTCAAAAATAGTATTATCATGACAGCAAGCAGATTTTTAATAGCTATTTTTTAATCCCTAAGTCTATTACATATCATTTTCTATCTTCGAGTATCCAGATTAAATGTAAAAATTAAAAACCAATATCAATTAAAACTAGATATGTTTAATAGCGTAAACCTTGATGGAATAAAAATTTTACACACTTATTATTTTTAATTTGTTTTGTTAGTATTAAGAAAACTAGGACCATAAGTAGTCTTAAAACATAATATTTAAATTGATTGTCACTATATAAGCCTTCGTGGGTTGTCATAAAGGTAAATGTCTCGAAAAATATGAAATGCTTTCTAAAACAAACCCATAAATAACGGGTCTTATTAAAAAGGATTAGTCCACAGTGCAGGCCCCCCCTGGCAAGTTGATTACCACATACTTTATAATTCGTGAGGAACTTCGTTTTGACGAGTCTACCACACTTTTCCTCTGCGACTTTTCTCGATTCCTCCGCTTTTCCGCTCGAAAAAGCCCTATATTATGGCGATTTCCCAAGGTTATAAAAAGTCACAACCACAACTTTTTTTTGGTAAAGTTACTGCAAATTTTGTTGAAAATGTGAATTTAAACTTGTCCGACAAAAATTTGTCCGACTTTTTCATGTCTACCGCTTGAAACATGCCCATATGACAAGGTATTGAAAACCGATCACCACATAGGTAATTTTTGGTAAAATTAATTGAAAATAATTTATAAAATACCATTTTATGTTTGTCCGACAAATTTCAAGCCGCATTTTTTCAGTCCGACAGCTGGAAATTGGAATTTTGACGTGGTATAAAAAATCGTTGACCACACACCTAATTTTCACTTTTTTTCTTTTAGATTTATTGTAGAAAATAGTGATACCCCTGTCCGACAATTTAGTGTCCGCCTTTACCTTCAAAAATAATAAAAACTACATAAACATACTTTGTCTGAGTATTTCGGGATGGTCCCTAAGAAGAGAAATTATACGGGCCAACTCCTAAAAGCAGAAGCCGTAAAAATACCTATAGAAGAGAGACAGTTTCCTTACAGCTCGTCGGTGGGCAAGATAAGGAAGCCTTCCTGTAAGCAGAGGATCATTGATAAGACGAACAGCTCCTCTTTGAATGAAATCAAAAATGCTTAGAGTTCTGAGAGACTCCATTCCCCAGATATGGAAACAATATTCTAAAGAGGATCTGATCGGGAAAACATACAGAGTATACAGATTAGAATGAGAGAAATATATCTAAAGATAAGTCACTTAAGCGCGATCTAAGATTGGTCTCAAATGTGACTGCCGAAGGAAAGACTCTTTTAGCTTCCATATTTGTGGGTGGTACTGTCAGTAGATATTTGTAACACTGATGTTAATATAAACCTATTTAAACTTAGCTAAAATTTGCCCATTAGGTGATATTTATACTTTAATTACGATAAGAGTTTTAAGACGTATCAAATAAATAACATTATTCTTATCATCAGCGGTTTTTTACTTAAAATACCGCTGATAAACAATAATGTTATTGTTACGGACTTAAAAAATATTTGTTTAGTTGATAGAAAAAATGTAATTAAGGTTAATAATTTATTTGAATAAATTGACTTAGTTTTTCCCCATTTCGGCGGCTATTGTTGAGTGTGCTGAGGGCGCTAAAGTCATTTATTTTGCACGTTTCTTGCATCCTGTATTAAAAGAACTATTTTAGCGGATTTTAGACTTTTTTATTTTCTCACATTACTATTAAAGGCGAGAGAAGACTCCACAAAGCGCCAGTATATATTCGACTTTCGAAGCATTCAGTTTTTGACATTGATTAGTCGTCAGTCCGTTAGCATAGTAACGTTGCATTGTTGTTACCATAGAAACGTTTGTAATTGCTAATGAAAAGGTGTTAAACGAGGATCCGTGTTTTTATACGACGTGTTACGAAACATTATTTTACCCGAGAACCATCGAGAACGGATTAAACTTTCATGATTTAAAAAAATGAGCATTTTTGGGATTTTCAAGATTATCATACCTCAACCCTGGACTTCGGGACTAAAAACAAATCGGGATCCCGGATTTTAAACTCTTATTATTTCGTATCTTCCTTGTTGTTATTCAGGTTATTTTCGTAATTATTTAAGATTCTACAGAAGAAAGGTCCGCAGATGACAATTAACATTTTCTTTAAATTCGAAAAAAGCCACAAAATTGTTTGGTTTAGTATTCGAAGAATGACTGTGTATAGTATAATATCAAGAAAATTTTTCTGTCCAATACTGATTTTAAAGAGTGATGTGTTTGGTAGTGTGACGAAGTATATAGGGGCTTCTACTCCTTGGGGCAATGTATATTGTCACTTCACCACTTGTGCATATTATACTGCGAGGCACTATACGTTATCACTCATTTTTTTTTCTTATTAAATGCCTTTTATCTATATTATTGCAGAAACGCATCTTGCAACCTGGAACCTATTTTCCTATAGCCACAAGTACGCTAACATTTCTTCTAAATTTTTATAAACTAATAAAAAACTAAATTTAAACAGTAAATTTCCCATATAATGGTGACAACACTGCTTTACTAATTATTCTTAAAAATTTCTCTCTAACAATCCAAAAATAACGAAAACAAAGGATGCAGCCTGTCGCTATGCAACGCTAACACATCGACATGCTTTTATGAACTCGATAATTACGCGCGCGTCAAGTAAATAGACCAATGAAATGGGTCATACGGTAAGCCTTGGAGGAAAGGCGACTAGCGTGCGATAAAATATTTAATTTAGTAGGACTTTGGGGTCTGTCATTGCCTTGAAGTTTATCTCCGTTTTCTCCCGCGAGAAACCTCATAGCTGAAAAGTTTTATGATTTTATTACGTTAGTAGCGCAAAAAATTTCTTTATAATTTTCAGGCAAATCACCGAAATGTTTCCATTTAAATATTTGATAAAAATGACAGTTTTTCGTGGTAGTTTAGTAATGCTTTCTCCGTGTTAGCACAAGATAATTGACTATCACATCTTCTCTGTAACTAATTCAAATTATAAATATATTTAAATTGACATATTCTACGTTAAGTTTCAAAGTAAAGTTAAGCTGTGATTAAAAATAAAGTTACGTGCTAGAACAGGACAAGCTTTAGCTGTAAGTGGTGAAAGATAATGAAAGTGTTTAGGGAATGGTATTGTTTGGAGATTAGCTGAGAGTTAGGGTAATATCTAAACCTCTTGATAAAATAGTTCGTCAATAATTATCACTGGTTGTCCCAAAAACCGTAAATATTTTCTAACTTTGACTTAAAATTTTTTAACTTTTATAGTGATAAGAAAAAACAATCTCCAATCGTATCGTAACGTCAATATCGTAACGTCAATAGACTTACGTCTCATAGACTTCGGGAGGCGATTGGGGTTTCTAGTGAAATTTAAATACCTTTCTTTGTTAAATCAAGTGAATTTTTCGCAATTTTTTTTAAATAAAATTTGTAACCTTTTCTCACATTTTTTGTAAATTTAAGCTCTAGATAGATCAGTGAATAGCCATTATTGTCATTAGACAATAAGTTACGTTTAATTTTCTAGTCTTTTGACAAATTAATTATGGCTATCAGTGCTTAGTTAAAGAGTGATTTTGAACCTTTTTTTCTCATTTGGCATTTATTAAAAAGTAAACTAAATTTAAAAAAAAATGTCAAGGGAAAATTTTTATATTGAAATTGTTGATACGCCCCATTGTTGTATCACAAAGATTTTGTAGTGTAGTACGTTCTATATATTGTTGTAAATAAAAAACTTGTATATATTCATTCTATTATAGTGTCCATTAAATTTGCACCTATTGGTTTTCAGTTCATATTTAGTCGATAGCAGAGTTTGTCGGCAACTACTTATGGTGCGGAGGCGTACCGATTTACGTTTTCCCACTATATATTAAATGGTAATAAATCCGTATCTTTAGATTACTATACTAAATGGTATATTTTGGTTATTCATATTAAGCAAAAAACTGATACGCTTGGAACCTTGTCAACATCAAAAGTAGAGAATTTTATACTTACATTTTTTTGTCTTGATGACTGTTTTCTGCAAAGCGTTTGATACTGACTTGAATTCGATGAGGCATCTAGTTGTTTTTTGAGCTGCTGACTACTGTTCCAGAGGCACACTGCTATTCTAGTGTATAAAAGCTAAAATAAAAAAATATTTTTTTAGTAAATATAACCAAATAAAAATTTCTATTTTTTACAGAAATTTTATTCTTTTTAGTAAAGAAAAAAACAAACAAAACGCTCATACAAATGGAAATGACCAATAAGGAAACTTGCTCCTTATTTGTTTTTGCTAACTTTATTTTCAAATTAAAATGACCTGATTATATTATGGGATCCGAATGAAGCCTTCACTCATCTGTCAACCGGATGAAAACTATTTCTTATCAAACATAACATATCTTAGATCCGGTCACCTGAATATGTTTTTTTTTTTATAAAACCTTATGTTTATATATGATAGAGTAGAATAGATTGCAGCAGGGGTGCCTGGCATCTACTTTTAATTTAATATACCAGGTTCACTTTCCAAGATAGAAAAATTAAATTAGAATATCATATAATGTAAAATTTGACGTTTTTTTGCCAAATTACTTAACCTTTAAGGACTTTCTTAGCTTTTAATTTTTAAATGAGACTCCCTGTATATTTTAATTTTTAAATAAAAACAGTATCTCACATGTCAAATTTTGACATCTTTGATTTTTAAAAAATTATTAGCTGTCAAAATAACTAGAGGCGGAATGTTCTTAGAAATCCAGAAGCGTAATAATATACAGTGTGTCTCATTTGAAAATTAAAAGTTAAGCCGTTTCCGGTGAAACCAAAAGTCGCCGGAAGTCACTAACCACAACAAACGTCAAATTTAGTATAATATGATATTTATTGGTTTATTTTAACTTAAAAAAAGTAGAAAAAAACAAGGTGAGCTTGCCTGATCCTGGCATATTAATAGGTAGTGGCGCCTTACTTTTAATAAATTCTTTTAAAAATCAGATGCCTGCAGATTTAGGCTGGATCTTGTACTAATATGATAATAAAAGAATCGTCAATGGGTTGTCTAAATCATGTCAACCAGAGGTCTCAAACATTTTCCAACGCCCACTTTGAAATCAATTTAGCCCATTTTCACCTAAATTCAAAACATATTAGTTCGCCTGGAGTTTATTAAATCTACGTTTTAAGACTTAATAATGCAACTCACAATATTAGAAGGTGATCTCCTATTCAAAATTAACAATAATCAACATTGAGCAATAATAATTCAACCTTACAAAGATTGAAGAGTATCGGGATAGCGGGCGGAGTGGCGGGAGGCTGGCGATGCGTATGCCTGAAACGATAACGTCAAAATCGTCAGAAGTGGTTGATTTATTTGATTTTCTCTCAAAAAAAATCGTTCGCAACCGATTCACTTTATAATGATGCCGGTCAGACTCGGTCCTTTTGAATTCCACAAAATTAAGTCTTTGTTCAAAAGAATAGTTAAAACAAATAAAAAAATTAATTACAAAACAGGTATATAGCCAAAACTGACTCGAACCGACATTACTCATAAATTGTTTGTCTAATACACCTCTGGTGATGTGAGCAAAATCAAAATATATGTAAGTCGTAGCACGAAAACGACCGATTTGCTGTCATAAAATACTTTATGAACGAAGTGAATCATCCAAACTAGGTTCGTTTTTCATCGCAGAGCGATCGAGCAAGTGGCTCAAAAAAGATTCGAATCCATTGAAAACAGGAATTCATTTGTTCGGTATAGTCACTGATTGGTTCTTTTGAACGAATCGTTCGCGAACGACATACCTCTAGTCACGTCAGTCGCGACCGGTCGCGAGCCGCGGCTTTGTATTTGGGCACCTGTACTCCGCAAACACGGACCGACAAACGATGACGGACTAAAATACAGGATTGCACAAATAAATTTTACAATATTTGTTCACGCCAAACGTGAATTATAATTGAACCTTCTAAGTTTAATTTTATTTTCTCTTTATTTTTACTAGATTAGGTACTTAAAAAGATCCCCTTCGCTAAGTGCTCAGCTTGCCGCAACAATATGTACCTATTTTTAATACGTGTCTTCGGAGGTGGGGACCTCACCTGCGACACTTGAAGACACGAATATTTTTCAGTGTTTGATACCTATTACTAAATATCTTAAGATATAAATAGCGTTGTGAACGCATTAAAAATATTAAATGTGTAATATATGTTTAGTTTATTTTACAATAAAATAGGATAAAAATAAGAACTAATAAATGGATGTTGTGTAGTAGAAGGATTTAAATTTCAGTGAATTTTAAAATATGAAGTAACCGAAGTTACAAATCATCCATCGCCCCCTTAAATCACATCAGCGCCCCCCAATTTTTTCTGGGTTCCTTACCGCCCCCCTTCAGATCTCCAGCGCCCACAAGGGGGCGTTATCGCCCACTTTGAGAAAGACTGGTCTAGACTATGATTTTAGTTACCACAGTTACATAGGGTTGCCTGCAAAAAATCGGTTAGGAAACAGGGTTGCCAGGCTTTGAAATTTATTTTTTTTACCTTAAAAAATTTTAAAAGAAAGAATTTGATTAAAAGTAAACATGCTTATGTAAATAAATTAAATATATAATTGTATTGTCATGGAGGTAGAATACAAAAAAAAAACTGGAAATTGGCGTTATACAGGAATATACTGTTTCTCTTTTAAAGCAATTTGCTGGTAAAATCTTTTGCCATATTCATTTAAAACAACGCCTAAATTGTCAAAAAAATTCAAATGAGAATGAACAAAATGCAGCTTAAGAAATATGTTGAAACTTAACGCCATATTATAATACTGGATAAGTTATTTAACTATACCTAAAGTCCAAAATTTCTGTCAAGGACTCATTTAATACCGACGAAGCAGCTGAATAAAAATCTAACACTAGTAAATGATTTTTAAGCCTATGATATACTTTTCCGCTCAAATAACAGTGAACCGGCCAAAAGTTTCATCGCCACGTTGTCATAATTCGCGAAAATAAGTTACCAGCCAGCGATTGCACTTAAAATAGCACGCCAATATGTATTGAAATCATTGTTATCGAGAAGACAATAAAAGTGGCAAACACACATTCCTTAGTTTACAACATGAAGAGACTTGAAAATAAGCGTATCGACAGGGTTTTCGTGCTGTTCGATGATTTTATTTAGTTATTATTGATTATGGGCAGATTTTGTAAGTTTAAATTTTAATTGCTATACAGGGTATTTTCTAAATATTATAAATTTCTAATAATTGTAGTATATAGATATTGTTTTGTGCCAATTTTATAATAGTTTATCTTATTTAGTGTACATAATTGTATATAAAGATTTAGTGTTGTTAAGTGCTTTTAATTCTGTAAACTATGAATATTAACCAACCATTAACTAGTTATCCGCCTACAAAAAAAAACTCAGTTAACGTTAAAAGAACAATAATGGTTAAAAATGTTTACCATGGGATTCGGGAACGAAATCCAGAACTAACCACTTTGGATGCTGCAGATATATGTGCAACTTTAACAAAAGTTTTTTCGCGTACGATATTCAGAGTTTTAAAAGGAAAAAAATCAATATTAGTAATTATTCGGATACTAGAAAATGCGATTTTTTCGCTATTTTTTGCACACTTTTTACTTTTCGATTGTTAAACATGAATCAGAAGCTGTTTTTTTGGCTGTCTCTTATAGTATTTAAAAATAATAATAATTGAATTGTTTAATTCCATTTTACGACATATTCCTTTAAATTCTGTCATTTGCACGAAAACATATTTAAAAAACTCATACTATGTTATTATTAAAAAAAAACACTTAAAAAGTAAGGAAAAAACCTTAATTTTCAATAAAAAGTAGGTAAAACGTTTACGTCCGAATTCAACTCGAAATTCTAAAAATGTTGACCTGTTACCAGGTTGTAATAGTTTTCTTTATGACATTTTTATAAGGTATGCGAACCTTGCTTCGCTCGACCCGCAATGTTTGATGAAAAATATTCTCTATATGGAAATCCTAAATATGGAACACGAAAGACCCGAAATAGTTATTGGATTCTACAAGCTGATGATCTCAGAGCTTTCGTGTTCCTTATATAGTGGATATTTTTGATGAAGCAATGCGTGTGAATATAATAGTATGAATAAAGTATTTAATATTGAAATTGCAAGATCGGTGGTGAATTGGCAAGTCGGTGTAACTTGGATTGTCTATCGTTCTGCTTTTACATCTTTTTTAATTTATGTTAAGACTAAAATTTTATTATTTTTTTATGTAGCAAAATAAAATCAGAGAAGGTAAAATTATAGTAAAAAACGTTTTTTTTTTGGAAAAACGTTGAAAAATCGCAAAAAAACTCAAATTTGTGTTCTATGACCTCAAAATAGGAGGTGTGCAAAATTAAGCAAAAAAATTACATTTTTCATTAATCCGAATAATACCAAAATAATATAGGCTTGTTACTAATTTAGAGGGTTGATGAAAATATGAGAAAATAACTTTTGCTTGTAAAAAATATTTTCATGTTTTGACGAAATATTATCATTTATTTTCTAAAATGCATACGCCACTGGAATTGATTCCCCTGACCCCACACAACCCGGGGCACTCTAAAAGCGAGCGATGCGTCATTGACAGAAATTTTGGACTTGAAGTATAGAGTGGACGATGCTATCGTCAGCAAAACTATGAATGGGATTGATTGCGAAAGAGAGAAGATCGTTAATATATAAAAGAAACAGCTTGGGTGCCAGCACAGAGCCCTGGGTATCCCAGCATTAATTTGGTAAATACTGAAAGAATGACCATCTACAATAACTGATTTACGTCGATTTAAAAGGAAACTGGAGAGCCAAGAGCAAAGCTTAGGTGAAAGACCGCAAGAAGAAAGTTTTTTAAGAAGCCCATCATACCAGACCTAAAAGTTATAGATGTTACAGATTTATAACACCACTAGTTGTGTTATGAATCCTATAACACATCTCAAATACTAGAAAGATAACTATGTAAAAACGTCATAAGTAAAAAATTGACGATAAACTACCTTTTTCTTTACTAACACACGCGGTACGTAAGTACTTCTGCTAAGAGTCTTTGTCCACCGACACAAGATAAAAAAAGCCAAAAAGCGTACAGTAGAAGAAAAAAAATGATTTTTTTTATTTTAAGGTTCAAGGAATCAAAAAAAAAATAATGAAATTTTTAAAATGTTTATTTTAGCAAATACGCACACGATACAAAAAAAAAAGTTTATTGTGAAAGACTTTTTTTACCTCAAGTAAAAACAAAAAAAATCATAATCTTTGAGTCTACATTTTAAATACCAAAAATGTGCCAACTTGCAAATTTATGTCACGTCGCCTTTGAAAAAAACTTTTGTAACAAACAGACGGACATACACAAAAGTGGTCTTTATGATTCATTTTTTTTTCAAGTACGTAACCCTTTTAATTATTTTTAAAGCAGTAAATACGCCATTAAAAAAAATGAATCTGAGTACACAATAAACCAACACATGCTTTATAAAAATCGACTGTGTCCAGTATTTATGATTACAACAACATAACAGTAACACCGATACCAATGGCTGATTGAATTTGGTCCACAATTCGACCCCAGGCGCCAATTTACCACTTTTGATAACGTATATTCTCAAATCCGCCCCTCTTGATTCATAAACGTTGCTGGGAGCCATGTTTTTGCCCTCGGGTGCACTAATATTTATAAAATCCCAGAACAGTTACGAATTACAGTTACATGAACTACATGTGTCCAGGTTTAGATGATTTAGCGGTTGGTTTTGTACTTGTTTTACTCTTTATGGGACTTTTGTGGTTTAGGAGTTTTAGCTTGCTACAATATTAAATAGTATTTGCTAGTAAACGAGAAATGGGACTTTTTTTAAACGTCCCTCGATGATTTTTTACTTTTTAATAAAATTATTCTCAGTTTTAATACCTTTGTGTACTTAAAAATAAATAAAACTTTATTTAAAGTTTTATTTAAAAATGGGGCCCTAAATTTTTATTTGTCATCCATTTTGTGTAACAAACTATAAAATTTTACACACAATTTCTTATTGTTATTTGTTTTATTTTCAGGTAAGTTTTGGTGCCAAGTGCTTAAAAACCAGTTTGTTTAAAACAGTACATGTCTTCAAATGGGTAAGAAAAAGTTTTTGTAATATATTTTTTAGTTTTAATACAACACCCCATGTTTTTCAAAAATGAAACTTATCTGTAAAACTTGGTACTATATAATTCTCCCAAAAATAATTTAAATTAATTAATTTCTTATGAACAATTTAAAAATAATCCCTTATTGCAAGACTTAAATTAGGTAAGATTTAATGTAATAAACCTATGGTATAGGAATGCATACAGCCACTACATTTATATATAGTAGATACAGTTATAAATTTACCATACCGTTTTACATAAATATAAATACTAACTTTAACAATCTGGCAGCTGAAGATTATGCCAAACTCAAGGGGGTTATGGGTAACATTGTGGTGAACAATTTTGTATAGAAACCTCTAGTCAAAATTAAGCCGTTTTGGCTCGAGAGACATTTTTTTTGCTTAAAAGTCTATTATTTTAAATTTTTATTAGGAAATAGTTTAGCAAACATTTTATTGAAGAAGAATAGAAAAAGAGATAGAAAGTAAGAAACACGTTTCTGTATCTCGATGCTTGTTTATCAGCATTGCATTCCTAAACTCGATGTTTCGTGTGAAGAGTTATGTGGTTTTACCACCGACACATTGTTTCCGAATTGTACAGGATCACCTAAACCAACAATTTCCTGCGCGATGGATCGGAAGGGGAGGTGCTATCAGGTGGCCAGCGCGAAGTCCCGACTTAACTTCATTGGATTTTTTCCTCTGGGGTTACATTGGTGTATGAAACCTCTGTAAACACCCAAGAAGAATTATTAGGAAGAGTGATGGCAGCCTCTCTTCACATACAGCAAGATCCGCACATCTCCCAACGGGTACGCGATTCCATGAGTCGAAGAATCAATTTATGTAACCAAGTTGGAGGTCGTCATTTTTAAGCCTTATTGTAATTTTTGTATCATTTGTAATAAAAAAATAAGATATTAACGTTTTTTACATTAAAGGAGGTAACCACAGCTTTTTAAGCAAAAACGGCTCTGGAGCCAAAACGGCTCATTTTCCACTAGGGGTTTCTATGCAAAAATTGTTTACTACATGTCCCCCATAACCCCTTTAAGTTTGGCACAACCTTTTTGGAATACCCTGTATGATGAGATGATATTTTCTGTCGAGTAATCTACAAATAAATTATATATAGTAAATGTTATTTAAATATTTTTGCCGAATGGGAAATATTTGGAGCGGGCCTCCAGATTATTACAGTTTTTTGGTGTATCATTTGAGGATATATATTGTATTGATTTTTATTAGCATATACCGGGTGCCACAGATTCAAGTGCATGCATGGGGATCTCGGAAACCGTAAGCGATACAAAGTCGGTTAAATTATTGCAAAGTTGCGCGTTAAGGTGCCTAACAACATGCAGTTTAGAAAGTTGTAAAATTTCGAGTACCGAAATTTGCCGATTTCGTTTTTAATTTTTTTCTGGCGTTATTTAAGGAGATATGGAAAAACAAAAGACACATTCTTATGGTCACTTTTTAAGCTCTACAGAACAGCGTTAAGAGATTTTCCGTACGACGTTTCGTTTTCCTTAAACCATTATCAACTTTATTTTTTTAAATACGGCACTATTGTTTATTGCATTTTTTGAAGCAGTTATAATCCCAATTACAATAATGTATCACACTTAATATTTTTCTGTTAAATAAACATATTTTTTATAAGAGACAATGAGTTAGACAAGGAACGCACATCATTTCTTATAGGGGCGTTCCATATTTGTTAATGAATATTAAGTGTTTTACATTTGTGTAATTGGGATGATAAGGGGTTTAAAAAAATTAAATTAAAAACCCAGGTCCGTATTTAAAAAAAATAATTTGATGATGGTTTAACGAAAACGAAACGTCGTGCGGAAAATCTCTCAACGCTGTTTTGTAGCGCTTAAAAAGTGGCCATAAGAAAGTATCTTTTGTTTTTCCATATCTCTTTAAATAACGTCAGAAAAAAATTAAAAACGAAATTGGCTTATTTCTTTTTTTTCCGGATATCTCCGGAAGTACTCGGAATTTTGCAACTTTCTAAAAAGGACATGGTTAGTTACGTAAATACACAACTTTGCCATAATAAACCGACTTCGTATCTCTTACGGTTTCCAAGATCTTTATGAATGCACTCGAATCTGTGGCACCCTGTATACCTTTCACTAGATTTTATTTCTTAAATTTATAACTAAAGCTAACTTTTAAGATTTAAAATTAAAAAACAAACTTTAAAGTCTGGCAATCCTAATTCTTGACCATATTTCCGCAGGCAACCCTATGCCACTCGGTTTGCAATAAAATTATCTTTATTTTTTATAAAATTCATTTGGTAAGCAGATAGGTGCAAATTACAATTTTTACTTACCTGTTCGGACCTGGCAACCCCATATTTATGATCAGAAAAAGTTAGGCAACCATATTGTTTAGGCTTTATTCTTTTTGGCGTGATTTAATTTTTTTAGTTTTGTTTCATAATGACGTTTAATGTTATATTCTTTGAGAACAGCTATGCTTTCATTGCAAATCAAACATAGCGCCTTGTTACTGGACTCAATTACGAAATACTGAATGTTCCACTGATCTTTGAATTTTCTGCATTCACTATCAATTTTTCGCTTCTTTTCCATACTACTAATTCACACACAAAAGCAACAATTCAAATCAAAATACTGTTATAAAGATGTCTTAAACTTAAACACGCACAAACACGTTTTAAGGAGGTATGCAATATTTTATTTAACAACAGTGTCATAGGAACTGACTTGTGGTTGCGCCACTAGCCTTCTTATATATTCCAATTACTGCCATCTAGAAGTGAGTGGAAGACACCGGAACTTTCTCGAACCAACGAGATTATTCTGTACGTGCTATTAGCGCCATCTGTTAGCGATAGAAGGTACTACCTATTTCCGCTTGTGTTCACCAGATGTCGTGTCACGTTACTCCTCATGGCTCGTACTCTACGACTAATCTAGAAATTACAGATAATGACAGGAAAATTAATAATATGCAGTGTTGCCGTTTTGCGGACTTTAGTCCGATTTGCAGCCTTTAAACGTTGTGTACTTTTTCGTACTTTTTTTCATCAGTGGACTATTTCACTTCTTACCACCGGCAACAATAATATTAGTTTTGGCCTCGAACTTACTGAGTAATAGTATGTAGTGGAAAGTTTGGAGACCTGGTCTAGTTTATATATTATACATAATGACATATATTTTGTTACATTTACTTTACATACATATCATATTAAAACATAAAATTTGATATTTATTATATGAATATTGTCACATTATATAATATATATTACATAATATATACATATTATATTATTATTAATATTAATTATACATATATATATATATATAAATAGTATTATATATTGTATACATATATTACATATATTAACATATACACAACACATATATATTATATTATACATATTATTATATACACTATTATATATATATACATATATATATCATATATATATATATATATATATATATGAAGCAACATGGCGAAAAAAAAGTGAAATAATTGAAATGTTTTGAAAAGAAAAGTCCCAAAAGAGGTAAAGGTTAGTGATTTTGGAAAAAGTGGAAAGGAAGATAACTCTGAGTGCTCTAAGAAAATAGATTATGTTGTTGGTACACTCCAAAAGTAAGTTAGTAAAGCAAATGACATGGAAAATAAATTAAGTACACCACATTGTGTTAGACGGGTTAGAATTTATCTTATATTGTAACAATTTCTAGATTAATCTAGCTAAATAAGCCAATATCTATAAATTTAAAAAAAGTTAAAAGTAAATGGACTTTAAGATTATCGTATTAACCTGGATGGAGCTGGTCTGAAGCGTACTCTTGTGCGCCTAACTCTGTTTTAACATATTTAGAATTCTATCCCTTGGTCGTTGAGATAAATATTGAGATAACTAACTTCTGAGAGGGTTGTTGTTATACGGTTCCTGTAGGTAAAATATGCCAAACGGAATTGATAAAATATTTTATGTTTTATTACAAAAAACGCATATCTATTAATAAATCGATTCAAACAGTTTTGGTTTAGATTAATTTTTATGTTTTGTTTTCAATGTACCAAATATTTTCTACGAGGGCTACTCTTATATTTTGAGCTTTAGTAAACATTTATGCTATTATGGATTAAGATGGATAAAAAGTTTGTAAGTAAAAAACTATCCATTTTTGAAGTTAGAAATATGGGCAGTTGGTAATTAGTCTTCTGATTTACCCGGCCAAAATAGAAATTGGTAGTATTTTTGAACTTCATTTCCTGAGCAGTGCAAAAAGTGAGGGTTAATGTTTGTATGAGAAAAAAGATGTATACTTACAAAATTTGCAATATCCTGTAAATACGGGAAAAACAAAACGTCCAACGTTATGTTTTCCTGCGGGCAAAGCCAGCTAAAAAAGGATTTTAGAAACTTCCCCACACCTCAAAGGGTAGAATAGGGATAAAATTGTATGAAAAATCGTCATGTTTTAAAGTTGTGAATACGGGTATTGGTATTTGTGGTAATTTTCATGGACATTTATATTTTAAAGGTTAGAGGGTCTAAAGGATTGTTAAAAAGAGTGTATGTTTGCAAAATTTGCAACATCCCGTCAACTCAATCGTGTCGTTCACACGGGCGAAGCCGGATAAATGCTCCCAATCATTTTCACGTTTTTTAAAGCACTGCTGTTGTATTTTAAGCATTTGTTTCAGCAATCAACACAGTATCTTTTAACATTTTGTTAGAATAGGGGATTTAACCAGTATAAACCTTTTTATGGCTAAATAATTATGCAATATTTTATATATATACTGGTAAATCTAATGTTTTAGCAGAGCATCAATATTTTCTGATACAATAACTAACTGAAACGTTTAAATTTATTACAGCAGCAGTTCACAGCGGTTAAGGATCAAGCTTTCCCATGAAAAGTGGAAGTAAATTGATCAATGCACCCATGTATTAATAATCTACGGAAGTCATAATAAATTATCAAATTATAAATTATTATATAACAGTTTTCACAAGTTTATTCTATTTTTTGCTAAGATACAGATTTAAAGTGACTATAAAAAACACAACTGGCGCTAAAAAACAAAATATTCTAATAAAGGTTGTTGTTAAAAATGTCAAACTTTCTAGTAGAGCCATCAGATGGCACCTAATAAGCATAAGTGTTGCCAAAGCTCAAAATATAAGGAGTAGCCCTCGTAGAAAATATTTGGTATATTGAAAAAAAAACAAAAATTAATCTAAACCAAAGCTGTTTGAATCGATTTATTAATAGATATGCGTTTTTTAATAAACATAAAATATTTTATCGAATTCCTTGGCATATTTTAACTACAAGAATCGTATTACAAAACAACCCTGTCGGAAGTTAGTTATTCCAATATTTATCGATAATAAATTTCGATACCAATAAGAATTTTGCGTGACTTCAGATTTTATGGGTCTATTCTTCTTGCTTGATGAAAGTTTTATCAAGTAGTATTATCGAGACAATGTAGGAAAGTATATTGGTGAAAGTTCTTTTTCAGTCGGTGAAAATTGCCGGAGGAATTGAAAATTGTTTGTTTTCGTAGAGATGGTTTGAAAAGACAATATAAAACAATATTTTGATTTAGCAACTCTGGCAAGCTTCATAAGTACCTTTTTGATGGTTTTTTAAGAATAAGTGGTAAATTAAATAAATCAATGTTAACAATATTTATTGTGATACTTTGCAGTCTATATAGAGAGTATTTTCATTGGCGGCTGGTTAATATAGGTATTGGAGCTGCAGACTTTTGAGAGAAAAGGTGATAAATATAAATATTTATTTTTTACAGTTATCTTTTTTACTTTTTTGAATTTTTCTAGTAAATGTGTTAAAAAAATAACGCCATGTGGAGCAAAAGATTCAATTAAATGCAATTATTTGAGTATAAGGATTGAAATACCTACTACTTAGCCTGATGAAAAGTTGGCATTAAGTAAGAATCATATAATCCGTTGTCAAACTAAGATTATTTGCTATTTTAACTAATAACAGCACAGCTTTCATGAGATTAGCAAATTAAAGTAAACTGCACATGGTTAATAATTGATGGGCGATCGTCAGTGATCACCGTCTGCGGTTCGGTGATGGTTTAGAATCATATCTAAACTTGCTTTTTCTGGATGATTATTACCCGTGTTTAAAGGAGAGAGAAAGTAGTAGATACATTTATGCGTTTGCATTATACAACCAATCAGACAGCAAAGTCATAAGCGAGGTAAATATTTTTTTCACATTCAGGATAAATTACAATTATATTTATTTTTTTAAATTTATGATAGTAATAAGGCATAAAAACAATCTTTTCCAAAATATCCGCAAAAAACTTCTGTTACGATTTTTATTTGCCACTAACTTTCCAGACGTATTTAGTTCTACCTTTAATGAAATATTCAAAGTCTTTATTAATAATTTTCACTAATTTTACTCTTAATCCTGCTTTTTATATTTTTTCCGCTTTTGTTTACATAAAATGTTACAATAATATTTAAAATCAATGAGTTTAAGCGCATCATTTTTTATTTTAACACCTAAAAAGCCCGGGGTTAACAACTTGAACCCTATTTTTACCCCCTTTTTCCCCGAAATTAAAAGACCTAATATACCTTTTTTCAAGGAAAGATCAAAAAAATTTATTTTTAAATACCCATCTTTCTTTTTCAGTTGAAAATGAAATTTTAAAATAACAAATAATTTCCCAAAATTTTTTAAAATCCCAAAAATCCCTTTAACTTATTTAAAATTTGACCGTCAAAAAGATATTCAGCTTTCTTTATTTGGTTTAAAATTTTCTTTTTTGAACCAGAAATTATTTTTCCTCATCTAACCGGGAAATTTGTATGTGTTCCAAAATCAGAACCAATACTGAAACTGTTCTCCATTTAATAAAGAACCATTCCCCCCTAAAATGACCCCAATTTTTACCTTTGATTGATTGATTGATAAAGTAAATACACAATTTTTGAGGTTTTGTCCGCCTCGACACTGAAAGTTAGGGCTTGTTGTATCTCTTGTGTATTTGTTTCATTTAAAAAGGTTTGACACCTTTAGACAGGTGTAGTAGCCCTTTTACTGGTCTTTTTCTGGTCTCCAGCCTCCTGGTGGTTAGTGTCCCCCATGAGGTTTTGATTTGTTCTCCAGTATGTAAGTGCAGGGCACTCATATGATGAGAGGCTGTCTCTTATGCTCTGTATATGTTTTCTTAGGGTGCAGTGTCCGGTTATTAATCCTGTCACTATCCTAATCTGATTCCTATTTAGTTTTAGTAGTTCACTTGTCAATGCTTTCGATGGTGAGTCCAGCATTGATTTACTGTGATTTTGCCTTGGAATGTGGTTCCGTATGACTGATGTTGTGTTTGAATCCACCGAGTCATGTAGCCACGAACCAGGTTTTTTGGTATTCCAAAAACAGGTTTAGGACCCACAAACATTGCTGCGGAGCCTCGCCTGGCCAGGAGTCTGCATTTTCATTGCCCTGTTTTCCTGTGTCCTGGCACCCAGGAAAGTGTAACTTTGTTGTGGTTAGCCAGGTTTGGGAGGCATTGCAGACAGTTCCAAACCAACCTGAGTTAACTTTGTTGGGATGCCAAAGCTTTTATGGCGCTTGACTATCAGAGAAGATAGTAATGTCCCTGCCCTTATATCTCCTCCTCAAGTTCTCTCGCAGACAAAGTTGAATGGCAATATTTCCGCCTGGAAAACAGGGGCATATTTCCCCAGGGAAGCATAAGCATTGAACCTGGGGGTCAAAACCATGTATTCCTGCGCCGGCTCCATTTCAGTCTTGGATCCATCGGTATACCAAACAAATTGAGACTGACCAGGAGATCGCTCACTACCACCCAGGTGTTTGGGTTTTGTATGGTCTGTGTGTATTTATCCGTTTTGGCATTGTATCACTGCCCATCTCCTTTTTACCTTAAAGCTTCCTTTTCTGGCCCACCTATAAGACGTAGGGCGCCTGTCCCTCTTCCATTTTTTACAGTTCATCTAGTAAAGCCCTGAACCCACTTTGTCCGCTTTTTTATATTCAGAGTGTCTTAAATGTGAAATTATCTGACTACAAAGGTATTTTCCAACCTCCACATATATTGCCTTACCAACAGAGGGAGGCAGATTACATACACTATTAGAGATTTTTTTTTGTTTTGTTTATTTTAGTGCTTAATTAGTTAAGGATCTATTGTCATAATATTCGAACTTACAGATTAAAAGACAAAGCCATTAAATTTTAAGAAGGACCTTAAAATACCAATAACAATAACCTAATAATTTTAAACTAAAAACTGTGTCCAACCCGTGTTAAAAAAATTAAATTATCCTTCAGGTTTAATGATATTACTCAAATTGGGCACACAAAAAAAGTCAAGTTACAGCTTTTACCGAAAAATTTAACAGCAATCCCTTTTGATACAAATTTGTAACCCTCCTGTTAAAAGTTGGACGTTAATGATTTGCTAATGCTAACGGCGTCCTCTCATCTTGGCTCCTACATCGAATTTTAATGTAATTTGTGTAGCATTAAATTAATTTTTTGTAGGTTGGCAAAATTTAAATACATTTTGCTGTCCTAAAATCTTGAAAAGATGATTTATTGCTTTTAAATATAGTTAAATTAGGTTTTAGTTTATTAAAAAAATTTTAAACTTTTCTTTTTATAGCCTATTATTAATTTTATGCTGGTTTTTTAAAGGTTTGAATGAAGACAAGTGGCTTTGTTAAACATGACTTTACCTTAAACGTCCTTTTTAATAAGAGCGTTACCATCAACTGAAATTCAAACCATTTATAACAGTCACTATTTTTTGTAATTTTGATGAAAAAAATTGTTATTTTGATAATTTAATTCCAATTTCAAATTATCTTATTCTATTACTTTATTAAAAACTTTTAACTTTACAGAATAATGCAAAGCAATCTTAAATCCAAAATACTTGCCATTTTTTTTCTTTAATATACCAGAATCACCCCTTTTGGTTTCCTTAGGCACCTTTTAGATAAAAAAAAGCCCATTTGAAAAAAAAAATTTAGGAAAAGTATATCTTGTTTTAAGCAAAGGTATTTAATTTGTGGTTTTGCGTGCCAACTGGAAGTTTTTAAAATTTTAAAATGGGTTCTCTGTGTTACAAAAGGGGAAGAATTATTTCAATATTTTACTATCATTTATTTAAAAATATATCCAAGCATAACTCGGCATTTTTTTTAAACCATTAAACTGGCTTATTTAATTTTCTTTCTTTGTTTTTTAAAAATTTATTCTTGGGGAAAAAAATATTTGGTTTATAGTCGCGAATAAAAATTTGATAGCGTAGAAAATAGTTAAAATAAAAGGGGGTTTTAAAACATAATAGGTTAAACTTGCTTTGTCCTTATTTGTATTTTAAAAAACTTGCGACTTCAGATTAAAAAAAAAAATGCCTTTTCTAAGTTAGTTTGTTTATCCAAAAGAAAAATATCACAACAAATACCCTAACTCCTAAATTACTTTTATATTTTGACATCCATTGGGTAAAAAATTTATAATAATGGTAAAAAAACATGTAATTAAAAACAATAGGGACAGTAAGACTATCCCTTTAAACTTTTAAGCGAAGATCAAAAAGAAATTAAGTTTATTTACATATTTTAAAAAATAAATAAATAATAATTATGTTTCAAATTTATTGTGAGAGTTAAAGGGGTTATTTAAGAAGGATTTATTAAAAAATCTAAAAAATTGTAAACAAAAATTAGTTAAACAGTTATTGCTGTATTATTTA
>JAHBCN010009225.1:0-35796 GCA_019359885.1 Listronotus oregonensis | reverse complement strand
AGTGTACGTTTATTATTAAATATGTTTAATTGTTTGGGTTTCTTCTTTTTTATTATTTTTCTTGTCACAAAGTTCACAAAATACATATTTTTTCCTCTGTATTAGAGGCATACTTACAAGGGCTAACTAATATTTTAAATAAATAGATTTTGACTAATTTTTTTTAAAAGCTTAATAAAAATGTTTTAGACCAAAAAAAGGGTTTAATTTTTTACATTTTAAGGCTTTATTTGTCCAATATCCTTTTTTTTAGCTAAAAAGCACTTACTTTATGCCCTTTCTAAATAAAACAATATTTGTTAACTTTTATTTACTTATTTTTTTTAGTTTGCCGCTGTCTTCGCCACCATCATGGCTGTAGCCTTTGCTGCTCCCAACCCTAAACCTGGTGTCCTACTACAGTGTCCCGCGGGGCCCACCCCCCCTTGCTTGTGCTCCTGTGGCTTACGCTGCTCCCCTCTGTAGTATCTGGTTATACTGCTCCGTGGTATCCGCCTATGGTGCCGCTCCTTTGGCCTACTCTGCATATGGTTCAATGTTGTTTTGTAAATTTTAAAATGTTTTAAACATTTTAACTAGCTTCACACTGGCGACGACATTTGACTTTGATTTTTAAAATTTTGACATGGACGAATTAAATTATTTTAGATTTAAATAAATTGTGAAAAGGAAATTTTGGTGTTTTTTCCTTGATGTGTTTACCTTAATACAGTAAAGGCCTTTTTGGGCAAAAATTTAAATTTTAATTTTTTAATTTTTTCATCCTCTTTTTTACCTTGTTTTATTTTTATTTACTATAAATAAAGAAAAAAGGTAAAAAAGAAAATATTTTTTTATAAAAACTAACAAATTAATAAATTATTACCAATTTAATAAATTTAACCACTTAAATATCCTTCCAAATAAATTTAATATTTTATTGCCCCCTCTTTTTCTAAGACAGAGTTTAGCCTTCAGGACCAAAGCCCGGGCGTAGTTCGGTTTACTCGTAACTCTTCCACACCCCTAAAATTTTATCCTTAAGTTTGTTTACATTTTGCGACCTAAACTCATTTTCTTTTTTTTTTTTAATAAAGCCCCAAAAATTTTCCAAACATTTAAATCCGGTGCGTGCGGGCCACTGTAAAACCCTGATACGCTGCTCTTCCATCAATTTATCGACTGGCTGGGCCGTATAAACGGGACACTTATCTTGCTCAAAGATAAAATTTCTGTCCGGGAATCGATCCAGTACAGAAGGAAGCATGATATTCTGTAGTAGATCTATATATTCCTCCGCATTAAACCTTCCTTCGATAAAATAACACACACCAAGTCCTTGTTCACTCAGCCCAAACATTTTGAAAATCGCCCACTTCTTCTGTATTTTCGGATATATTTTTCATCAAATCGTGTTTCCTTGGGCCTGTTTAGCAAGTATCCCATTGGCGAATGAAACACTTTTTTATCGGTAAATATTATATTTTCCCAAAAAAATCGGAGGTTCCATGTAAAATTTTAGAGCAAATCAATGCATGGTTTTTATTTGCATTTGTTAAAAACGTTTTAAGGCTGCCGGGTGGCAGCCAATTGAATTTGCCTAATTCCCGTGCCGTTCTAACCATGCTGGGAAAATTTTTTCCGTTTTTGCTGATCTTTAAGTTTAAATGGTTGGTTTCTCAAAAAATTAAATAAATTGTCTTGTTCTTGATTCGATAGTTTGGGGCGACCACCACTCTTCTCTCAAAGGAGTGTGTTTCCTGTCATTTTTAACAAAATGAATTATACTCTTTGGATGTTAAGCCTTCCCCAATCCCTTTCTGGCCAACCTCTCTGCTCAATATAATGAATAATTATTACTTTTTAATCCAAAGTTAATTTGGCATTTTAAAAAATATTTTGAGACACTGACAACGGACACCTGTTTCCTTATTCGGGTTTTCAACAGGTATTTATATTCGGTAGAAGGTGGCTTAAGCCTATTTTACGAAAGGAAAGCAATCCCAAGATTTAATGGGTTACTGTACGTCGCACTAACTTTTGAACTGTTCGGTATATTGCGATGAAATTGTGAAGGATATTATATTCTCTATTTTTTGAGCTTGGTGCGACATTGCAGGACATATCCGTAACTTACGGTGTCTCATTTGATCGCATTTTATTTTTAATTTATAAATGGTAAAATACGAGTTTTTAAATTTTGTCAGTGTTTGTTATATGCCGATAGTTTAAAGTTTAATGCTTTAGTTCTTTATCGGTAGTAAACAAGGTTACATTGTCTAGTAGGGAGCTGTTAAACTTTTTTTCTTTAAATATAAATAAATGTAATTTAATTTAAAAAAAATTATATTGCTCTGGAATCTGCGACCCATTTAAATGATTTAGGTGTTACCTTTGACAGATAATTAAATTTTAATTTACATGTGGATAGTCGGGGTGGATTTCGCAAAGGCTGAGTAGGCTGAAGCCAAGGAAGTTAAAAGGTGTATGGGCCCTTACTGAGAACAAAATTATCCAGGCGTGCAGGGCAGCGGGAATAGGGGGATTGGCCCCGCGGGTTTGCCAATGAATAGTAGGTCAGGGCCAGACTTCCATAATTCTTTGTTACTATCTATAAAGTTGCCATCATCAAATGTCAAATTCAAACTTTATGTTTCCATTATTTTTTGTTCAAAATTGTTGGTTATTAAACGATACTAATAGAATATTTAAAATTATTGTGTAATATTGGATTTTATATCATCTGATATAATATTGAAAGAATAGATGGCGCCACTTTGCAGCCTTCTATTTAAACGGTCGATATTTTTGGGAATATTGTATTTTTACCAAAATTTTTGTAAATAAATAAAAACACGATTTTTTAAAATAAATTTTAAACATTGTATGATAGTTTCATGTACTTATCACCAATTTTGTGACAAAAGAAGGGAAGATAGTGTAAATGAGTTTAATCTAATCCCTAAGATTCTGGTTGTACATTAAAAAGTGAAAATTTTAATAACTGCTTTTTAGGCATAACTTTTCACTAATAACAAACATTCATGAGACAGAATAACAGTGGTTAAAAATGTTTAGTAACCTTTGGTACCTAGGTATCCATTGTAAGAGTATCCGTTAAATATTATTGTCTACAGTATGTCGAGCTTAAAAAGTTGATAATGTAAGTTTAAGAAACCAAAAATCTAATTTCTTTTTAAACAAATACGGAAAAAGCAAAAAGGAACTTTACATAAAATTGTACTTTCTTTCATTTAATTAGAGGGACCTGTATATATTAAAATTTGACTGGTCTGCCCAGTAATTAATAATTTTGATTCTTTAAAATAAGGTTCTAAATTATTAAATGAAATAACAGTACCTAAATGTAAACCTTATTTTTTTTAATAATCCACAGAAATACACAAACATTGTGGAAATCATCTAAATGATAGGTAAGATTGCCTTACTTTTCTCACTGCTATTTACTATGAAATTTTCTTTTTCCATTATTCATAATTGATATATTATTATTTATTCGGTTACCTAACATTACCTAAAGTAAAAAATGGCGGGTATGTTACCTTGATTTGCAAGGCAAAACCATACAACCTCTAGTCATTTTGTTACGATATTATAAGTAACAAATAATAGACACAAAATTATAGTCACAATTTAATAAACACTAATCACTAAAATAAGTCGGTTTTTATCAATCCAAAAAACTTTTGCAACCACAAAATATAATCACGCAAAGCAAAACGATCGAAACTAATACGGCACAAAGGGCACAAACCACAACGACGGTTGATGGAACAGCGCGGATATAGTATCATACACGCCGCGCGCGCTTTGCTGCAAAAACGGTATTCCGGCTCCATAAAAGTATAATGTGTTGCCTAACTACAGAATGTTAAGTAGGTTACACATTCAATTATTTTGTGGAATTTTGTTATTGCGCAGAATCGGCGGGGCCAACTCTGACAGTTATTTTCATACTGGGCTGGACATTTTTTGATCGAATGGGCCATAGCATTGGGCTTCCATACACCTTTAAACTTCAGGGCGGCAAATATAGGGGACGGCAAATTTACGATTAATTTTTAAAAAATTGTAATCGTAATTTAAATAAAAGTTAATATTTGACAAATAGATAAAAAAAATCCGGTCAAATTCACTTCATTTTATCAGAATTACTAGTGTTGTTTATATTCTTTTAATGCTAAATTTTTTTTGTTCTGATATCCAAAAAATATTGACATATTAGGGCGGCAAAAATATATAAGCCTATGGGCGGCAAAAAGTTAAATTCGGCCCTGAGGATAGTACTGTATTAAAAAATTGCTGTTGCAATTTTTAAAGTAAAATTTTAGTCACATTAATAACACAAAAGTAATAAAATTACTTTATAATAGTTTGGTCGGAAGCGTTCTTGAATATAATAGCTTAATTTGGGTATCATTATATATTATTGTTATTGTTGCCCTTAGCAGGGATGTCAAGTCGGGATTGCTGGCGAAAACGAGCCATTTTGCTTTTTTTTGTAAAATTGTTAACGAAATAATAAAAATAAACTTTAGAATACTAAGTCGACATACCACATCTAGGCATCTCTTCTCTGTAAATACCCACCAAACAATTTATAGTATGACCGCGTTTATTGATCGTTTAATCAGTAATTACAACAGCGATTATTCAATAAAAAGAAGCATAATGGAAGTGTGATGTTCGTATGTCGTGGACTTTATTATTAACCGTTTTTTTACATTTTATATATTATACCTTTATGTTTTAACCTATTTTCGATATGTCTTTTATAAACATATAAATTTATTTATATTTATATGTATAAGACTGCAGCGTTTCTCAACCTTTTTTGACCCACGGACCAGTAAAATTTCCAAAAAAAAATTCGCGGATCAGTGATATTTTTTTGACAACAAAATTTTACTGGGTATTAAAGAACTACTACAGAAGTTAATCGTAAATTTTTTATTTACTTACAACAATATTTAAATGTAAAGATATGTAATTTTATATACATATCAAAATTAGGTATATAAAGCTTAAAAAAAATCACAAAAAATTATTTAAAAAAATCACAAACTCATGGACATAGGAACGCAACAAAAAATATTACTCTTACGATTACTAAAAAAGTAAATCAAAAGCATTTACAAAAAATATAATTTGTTGTTTGTAATAATAATTACAAATTATAAATTATATGGAATTAAAATTAGTTCAAGATATTTAAATTTTGTAATTTTATAAATTAAAATTTAGTTTTTTTTTAATTAGTAATTTTTTTCGCGGATCGAAGAAATTGTCCGCGGAGTAGTAAAATTTCCGCCGGACCAGCGGTTAAGAATAGCTGTATTAGAGTGTTTTAAAGAAACGAACTTTTTTTTCGAAGAACATTGAAAAATCTCTAGAGTATCCCTAAATAAAGACCCTGGCGCAGAATAGACTCTTAATTTTAATATTTAAAAGTGGCGATGTTCAATTTTCTATTTCCATTTAAATAACATGGGAAAAATGCTTTTTGTAGTTTGGAATTTTATTTCCTAGAAACGAATTAGAAAAATTGAACGCTCTACAAAAAAGGTCTTAATAAAGATTTCGGTCAGGTCATCCGTTTCGGCGTTCTTAAACCTCAACCATTGAATTGTTTAAAACAATGGTTCCCAAACTTTTTTCTATGGCGTCCCCTTTTTGAAATTATGAAGGCGGTGCGCCCCACTTCCCTCGACCAAACAGATACATTCATTTTACTAAAAAAGAGGCAATAATTTATAAACATGATATTTGAACACTTATTTAATCTAATGCGAAGTATAGTGCTGCATTGCCTTAACAAGGAAATTTTGGTTTTATCTTTAAAAGTACGCAGCGTAGGTCACTAGCAACATCAAGCCGGCACCGTTTTTTTGTTTTAATTTCCATTAAAATAAAAAAATCTTTTCAATAAGTAGGTTGTCGAGAATGGTATGTAAAATTTCAAAGCCATTTCAGCGATTAAAAGATAGATGGGAAGATATTTTATCCAAAATGTAGTAATCACCAAATTTTTAAAGTAATTTTTTGCCACTGAGTCGTGTTTGTCCTTGCATTTCTTCTGGAAGGATTTTTATATCAAAATTAAAATGACTTTAAGCATATTTATGTTCATCATTGTCATGTAAATTAGAAAAATATCGTTGGAATTCATTAAAGGGACTTTCTAGATGAAATATAATATCTTTTGTAATCTCTTCGTTTTTAGCAGGTCGTCGCATTCCAAACTACATAAAGCATTTTTTCCATGTTATTTAAATGGAAATGGAAAACATTTTTAATTATTTTATTTTGTAATGTACTGAATATTAAATAAATATAAAAAATAAATAGTGATAATTTAAAATGACTGCTTTGCATAATTACAATCTTTTAATGCAATGGTGGGACATGTGACAGAAGGGAAAGCACAAAAAGCCAGTATACTTACTTACTTACTTAACGTTCTTTATTGAATTACTATAATATACAATAACATAATAATTCAAAAGGCTATCGACCGTGGTCCTTCCGCCTTATATTAAATAAATAAAAGTATGAGTTTTTTGACCAATTTAGATATTTTTTTTAATTTTTAGAACTAAAAACCATTTTTGAAACTAAATTAATAAGATAATCTGTTTTTTCTTAATTTTTACGAATGTTAATTGACTTTTAACATTTAACAGCATTTCCGGCTGTATTACAAAAGATACAGATGTCTTTTAAATATCAAAGCCAAGGTCGCTGTTTTTATTGATACAGACGCGCCCAATTTCTTTACCTAATCAAGATCAAGTTTAAAATTTAAATAAAGGATTACAAATCAGTAGTGGGAAGTTTAGCAAAATTTGTAAGTATAAAAGCTAACGCACCCAAACAAACCTTATCATTTGATCATAAAACGTCAAATATTCACAAATTCTTTAAAATGTTTAAAATTGTAAGTATAAGTTACTTAGGTTCCCTTATGCTGTTAGTCATAAATTTATTTAATTTATTATTATTACAATTATTTTCTTATTTGCGTTGGCCAAAGAGTTCCAACTAGAATTTACCCAGCTAAAATTAAAAAAATAATAACAATCTGTAAGCAGAAATCGTAATTTTTAACATAAATACTTGGCCATGTTCAGGTTTGTTTTTTATTACTACTTTTCTTTTTATTAAAATCAAAAAATATAATTTCTTG
Organism: Listronotus oregonensis; assembly: GCA_019359885.1. Taxonomy (NCBI): domain Eukaryota; kingdom Metazoa; phylum Arthropoda; class Insecta; order Coleoptera; family Curculionidae; genus Listronotus; species Listronotus oregonensis. The sequence goes on along the minus strand of JAHBCN010009225.1, from coordinate 28,610 downwards.
CATCAGCATTAGGGGTTATTTACAGGGACTAATCATCATTTTATTTAAATAGATTCTGTCTAATAATACATTTTTAAAAATAATATATTTTTTTTAATTTCATGAACCTATTTTCCCAATAAAAGCAAACGTTACATTTATCCATAAAATATTCTTTTAGCTGAGAAAGAGTCACTTTATGCCCTTTTTAGATAAAACAATATTTTTTAAATTTTATTTATTTTTTTAGTTTGCCGCTGTCTTTGCCACCATCATGGCTGTAGCCTTCGCTGCTCCCAACCCTAAACCTGGCGTCCTAGCCTACAGTGCTCCCGCAGTGGCCTACAGCGCCCCACTTGCTTACAGTGCTCCTCTAGCTTACGCTGCTGCTCCCTCTGTAGTATCTGGTTATACTGCTCCTGCTGTAGTATCCGCCTATGGTGCCGCTCCTTTGGCCTATTCTGCATATGGTTCACATGTTGTTTTGTAAATTTTAAAATATTTTAAACATTGTAAATGAGTTTTAAATTGGCGACGAAATTTGACTATGATTTTAAGAAATCTTGACATGGACTTAAATTAAATTATCTTAGATTTAAATAAAATTAGTTAAAAAACAAATTGTGTTTGTTTTTGTTTTTGTGTTCAACTTGAGATTGCATTTGAAATTCCGTAGGAGTTCTGACGGTGAAAATGTATTCCATTTGAATATAAGGATGGGTGTAATATAAACAAATTACAAAAGTGGTGTTTAAGCAAAATAGAAACCCTTCTTGTGGACTTTATGGCCAAATATATCGGAACAAAAATTGTTATAATTATTTTTTAACTCTAATTTTCGAAGAACGAATTATTTCTACCTTAAAGGCAAAAATCCAAACAATTTGCTTACAATTCTTCTCTTGCTCCTCCTATTTAGTTTTTTTCCAACAGTTGCATTGTGTCTCATAAAATATTAAAATAAATTATAAATTTTAGAAATTCTTCTTTTAACACCAAAAGATCCTCTGGGTTGGACAGCATACAGCAACCTTTAAAAAAAAACCTGCTTCCGAGTACTACCAAAGACATTTTTTCGAAAATTTGAAAAGATGTACAGGGTTTCTTTTTATATTTTGCACCATACCTAGAGATTAAACGATAGACAATAGATAAAATGTGTAAATACAAATGTTTTAGGGTTTACCTTATAGTATCTCCAGGACGTATCTTTTTTTTTATCTTGGGACAGTCCACGAAGGCTGATGCCTAAGTACTAACGTACCGTGGGTGTCTTCAGTGTGGGGAGAGGGAGTTTGTTCACACGGGACTTAAATTTTTGGAGATTGGGAGGAGAGGGAAAACTTCTGCGGGCAGCAGGTTCCATAGTCTCGACACTCTAGGGATAAAGGAACGAAGAAAGCGGGAGGTTCGGGGCCTCTCTAACTGAACTGTAAAAGGATGCATAAAAGTTGCACTACGTGTTGCTCTGTTGGGAGCTGCCAAAGAAGGAATTATGCTGGCCAACTCCTCTGAGCAGAAGCCGTGAAAATACCTATAGAAGAGCGACAGATCCCCTACAGCTCGACGGTGGGCAAGAAGAGGAAGCCTTTCTGTGAGCGTTGGATCATTAATAAGACGAGCGGCTCTTCTTTGAATGGAGTCCAGAATGCTAAGTGTTGTAGGGGACGCCATTCCCCAGACATGAGAGCAATATTCTAAAGGGAACATGACTGTGTTTTCGAGGCATTAAACTGAACAAGATTTTTGGCGCCCCAATCCAAGATAAGTTTGAGGTCTTGTGAAAGAGATATCTGCATTGACCTGCGCTTGTTTTCGAAATCAGGATTACACGGTGGCTTAAGAAATTGAATACTAGAGTGGAGGGTACTATCGTCAGCAAAACTATGAATGGGATTGATTGTGGAAGAGAGAAGATCGTTAATGTGTAGAAGAAACAGCGTGGGTGCAGCACTGAGCCCTGGGGCACCCCAGTATTAATTTGGTAGAAGCTGGAGGAATGACCATCTACACTAACTGATATACGTCGATTAGAAAGGAAACTGGAAAGCCAAGAGCAAAGCTTAGGTGAAGACCGTAAGAAGGAAGTTTGTTAAGAAGCCCATCATGCCAGACCTGATCGAAAGCTTTGGATATGTCAAGAGCAACGATCTGGGATTCACCAAGAAACTCAAGGGACTTGTTCCAGTTGTGTGAGACAAAGGAAAGAAGATCAGCTGTGGATCTACTGTGACGGAATCCATATTGTCTATCATGTAAGATCTTATGTTTTTCCAGATACTTTAAGATTTGGGAATTAATGAATGTTTCCATTATTTTGCAAACAACTGAAAGAAGAGATATAGGTCTATAGTTGGAAGGGAGACTTTTGGATCCTTTTTTGGGGACAGGTTGCACACGTGCAGCTTTCCAACTCTCCGGGAAAATGCCCGTGTCGTAAGAGATTCGAAAGAGGCGAGTTAAGATGGGTGCAAGCTCGGGAGCACATTTTTTAAGACGATTGCTGGTATGCCATCCAGCCCAGACGATTTTTTAGTATTAAGAGAAAAAAGAATACGCTTGATCTGTTTAACTTTAAAAATTATATCGGACATTTTATGAGAAACAGGGACAACTGTTGGAAAGGGAAGATTAGTAGGAGGATCAAGCGTAGAATTGGCAGCAAATTGTTTGGCAAATAGTTCGGCTTTTCCTTTGGAGGTAGAGACAATTCCATCTTCAGAGATTAGGGGTGGAAAAGAATTTGTGCAAAAGTTCTGACTAATATTTTTGGCAAAGGACCAGAAAGCTTTACTGCCATTTGAGCAAGAGAGAACTTTATCTTTTATCTTTATCTATATCTATATCTTATCTTTATCTTTTATTCGATTGTTTTTGAATATACAGAGTATAAAAATGCCGGAATAAGGTTATATTTTTTTAAATAGAACACCCTATATATTATCGAATATTTAAACTCCCCTCGACTTTGTTTTTTAAAAAGTATATAATATGTCTATATTTGGTCCAGCCGTTTTCAAAATATCGAGCTTCAAAAATTGTAAAGTAAAACATACCCACATAATTATTAAGCTAGGACGCGTAAGATCAAGATGGCATGGAAAACAAATGTCTCGTATTTATTGACTTAACAACAGTATGACGTTTTGTGGTGTATGCAGCTAAAAAACTGTTAATTATGAAAAAGGACAAATCTATTAACCGGCCAAACTAAACTAAAATAATTAATTGGAAGACATAAATTGTCAGAATTTGAGTAAAACAAGTAGTACTGTCAAAACTTAAAAACAAATTTTAAGTATTTTCTATATACTCGCCATGATTATTTAAACATTTCAAAATATTTTTCTAAACTTATTGTTAATAGCACGTGAAACAAAGTCAGGATAGTCCCTGTTAAGTATTTTATTTTGAATTTATTGCCGCAAAGTTTCTATATGCTGTGACCTGTTATAATAAATTTTGTTTTTTAGAAACCCCACAGAAATATATCCAGTGGATTTAAATCGAAGCTATTAGCTGGCCCTCTAAGTGAACCATGTCGTTTAATCCAAAATTCATATTTATCATTTAAATATCGAGTTACTGGCAAGACGTTGTGTGGGGGTGCACCATCGTGTTGCCAAATAAGGTTAGCATATTGTTGAATTGGTATATTTTCTAACAGGTTCTCTATATTGTTCTGAAGTAGATTTATATAACTCTCGCCATTTAAATATCTGTCAAAAATAATGGGACCAATAACTCTATTTGCTAGCATAGCACACCAACCTGAACGGACCTACGACCTTGTATTTTAACTCCCTGTATTTTGTGGGAGTTTTCAGTTGTCCAATAATGTTTATTTTTGCGATTATACATTCCTGATGTTGTAAAATCTCTTGAGAAAGGTGCAGCCGTTCCCTCATATTTTCCTTTGTTAAATTTTGAACCGGCATAAATTCATATGGATGATAATTATAAAACTGCAAAGTTTTGTAAATTGATTTGCCTAAATATGCTGCTGCATCAGGAACAGACCTTTCAGGATCATCTAAAAATGTTACTTTTGTATAATAAATTATCTGGAATTTTTAAAGCAAACGTCTTACCTTAAAAATATAATAAAATATTTAAATCATCTTTTTCATTTCTGGGAACAGTCCTGATCTTCCTTTTAATAGTTTTTTCTTGAGAAAATTTCTTTACAAAATACCTTATTGTGTTAGCCAATGGTATATGATTGCCGGGATAAATCTGGTTAAATTTATATCGTGTTCTAAATACGTTATTATTGTTTGAATAAAAAAATTGAATTATCTCATGTTTTTCCTCCTCTGAGTAACCCATATTCTAAATTTGCCGAAGAATGATAAAATGACGTCAATAACTGTTCGAAAACCGTAAAACCTCACCCTTTTTATTAAGTCAATAAATACGAGACATTTGTTTTCCATGCAATCTTAATTTTACGCATCCTAGCTTAATAATTATGTTTTACTTTACAATTTTTGAAGCTCGATATTTTAAAAACGGCTGGACCAAATATAGACATATTTTTTAAAAGTCCAGAAGACTTTAAATATCTGATAATATATAGGGTGTTCCATTAAAAAAAATGTAACCTTATTCCGGCATTTGTTTCTGGGACACCCTGTATATTCAAAAATACGTTTTGAAAATACTATGAGGTGAACCCTAAAATATTTGTATTTAAACATTTTACCTATTGCCTATCGTTTAGTCTTTAGATATGGTGGAACATATAAAAAAAACTCTGTACACGTGCAATCTATACCCAGGAAAGGAACAAAATTCCTTTCTTATATTTAATTATTTCCATATGATTTTATACAAAAAATAAATAAAACCTTATCTACGAGAGGCAATCCTGATTACAAATATTCGCAGCAGACCTACTATTGATTATATTAGAACAAGTATCTTTAGTTTATTGACGAACCTTAAATTATCCCCCATGACCTACTTAAGGCCTTTGACCAGGTCTACATATCTGTGATGGTAGATGGTCACTCTTATACCTATTAATATTCTGGGTTGCTGGAGTACCTTTAGACTTAATTCGTTTGGAAAACAAGCTTTGGACAATGCAGATATCTCTTTCACGGAAGCTTTAATTATTATCGGATTGGGACATCAAGAATTTTGTTCAGTTTGACACTCCAAAGACACAATCCTGTTTTCTGCTGCGAAAAAAGTCAGTTATTCATTATTCTCTACCTATAAGCAGCCAAGTTTTGCAAAACAATAAATTATTTTATTTTGTAGGCAATACTTTTGCAAATGGCCTTAAATGACAGCAGAACATTACATCAACAGCAGCTGCCAAAAGCTTCATTTTCTCTTTTAAGCCAAAAAGTCCTTTAACCTTTTTATCGTCTACCTTCTAAATGTATTTTAAATCAAACCAAACTGGAAATACTGTTCACATATCTGGGACATAGCTGCTCCTACAACTCTTGGTATTCTTGATACCAGGTAAGAAAGATCTATTCGCCTATTAAATAACCCCAATCTCACCCTAACGCGTCTTTGTGTTTCCCACCAACGAGCTATAGGAACCTGAACGTACCTCTTATATGGGTATACAAGAGCTCCTGTTTTAAAAAATTAAACACTGTAATTTCTTCCCTATGCAACCCTTTACAATTTTTTTTAGGAATCCCCAACCTTCCTTCTTTGCCCCTACCATCCTGTAAAGTGCGTTTAACATAAAGCTACAGCCATAAATCATCTACACTTTAATTTTAATTTAATTAGGCATACTTAGATATTTAAATTTTTAAATTTATAATTAAATAAAAAAAAACAGATATTCGTTTTCTTATATACAAAATTTATTTAACTCTAAAAAGATTTACATTCAAGTCCATGTCAAAATTCTTAAAATCGTAGTCCAAAGTTCGTCGCCAGGTTGAAAAATCAAATGTATAAAATTTACAAAACAACATGTGAACCATATGCAGAGTAGGCTAAAGGAGCGGCACCATAGGCGGATACTACAGCAGGAGCAGTATAACCAGATACTACAGAGGGAGCAGCAGCGTAAGCTACAGGAGCACTGTAAGCAACTGGGGCGCTGTAGGCCACTGCGGGAGCACTGTAGGCTAGGACGCCAGGTTTAGGGTTGGGAGCAGCGAAGGCTACAGCCATGATGGTGGCGAAGACAGCGGCAAACTAAAAATAAAATAAAAATAAATTAAATAATATGCAAAGTGTGATGTTTTTATTGCCTTTTCATAAGCTACGATCCTAAATTAGCTCCGAGATAAGAATAACGAAATATCGTTGATTTTTGATCACGAGGCGCCGAAATTCAATATGTCTTCTGCGTAGCCATTTTGAAAACAAATATTTACTATACCATTGAAAAGGAATTTGTCGCACTGTCAAACATCGTTAAACATATACTCTTTAAAATTCTTGATCTAGGTCTACTTCCGGTAAAAATTTAATTGTTTTTTTTTATGGAAAGTATAGGTCCAAATAAACCATATCTTTGATCTAAATATCAAAATTTAAATTCAAAAGCAGCTGAATGACGTTTTGGTCAACAAGTTTGTTGAAAGGATTTATAGAATTTAAGTGCAAAAAAATAATATATTTTATTTTTAAATTTTTTCACATATAAAAAAAGAGAAAAAATAGTTAATAATAAAATCAAACATCCAATAATACTTTAAAACGTAAAATGAAAAATAGGTTATCAAAAAAATTAAGAGTTGACACAGAAATAAACCAAATTATAAACTCAGTATGAAAGCAATGACTTAAATAATCGATTATTTTAAATAAATATTTAAAATCAGTGTATTATAAATTTATTAATGAGACTTTATACTTACGATTTTGAACATTTTTAGGGATTGTTGAATATTTGACTGTTTAGGATCAAATGATACCATTTGCTAAAGATCGATAGCTTTTATACGTACAAATTCAGAAAAAAAATCCACCCACCACTTTATTGTTTTAAAACAAATTCTATTCAATCCTGAAGTTGGTCTTGTTTTGGTAAAGAAATTGGGTGTGTCTATGTTAAGTAATGTACCTTGACTTTGAATTTTAGAGTATTCATGTGTGTATTAGAATCTATTCGGTAGCAGAAAGGTGTATGGACTATATTTTTTTAATATTCAAAATAACTAGCAAATATTAAAAAGGGTTATACTTTAAATCATTATAATTACCAATATGGACTACAATAAAAATATTTAAAATTAAAAATATAAAACGTATATGTTCTGTAAATAAAATTACCACTTCTAGTCAGATTATCGAAGTTAAGAAACACTAGGCATGGTCAAAACCCTTTCCCCATTTTCACCAGTTAACATCGTATGTATTTTCGGGTTCCGTATATATATATATATATATATATTTTGTATATATATAATATATATATATATATATATATATATATATATATATATATATATATATATATATATCTTTGATTATATTTATGTGGCTTCTGGAGCCTTTATTTTTGAAGACAGAAAAATGTTTTATATAAAAAATTGTAGGATTTTTTTCCATATTATTTTTTAAAATTTAAATGTAAAAAAATACCCAATAATAAAATAAAAAAATATAGGCAACTTCAATTTTTTAAAATGGAACACTCTGTATATTATGCTATAATAAAAGATCTTTTTTTCTGATTTAAAAATATACATTATATTATTTGATTAACCATTTTTAATATTTAAGCTTTAAAAAAATAAATTTAATTGAAAAAAATATCATATTAGTATCAGGAAAGCTATGAAAAAATAAAACTGTTTTAAAAATTTTTACGTATTGATATTGTAAAAAGTTTTAAAAATTTTTCATTTTAACTATTAAAAGAGTTTGTATTGCTTTTTGTTTAGGGCTATTCAGAAGAACAAAAAACGCTATTATGCGGGCTTTTTTTTGGTAACATTAATAATTTACGACAGTGAAAAGGGGAAAATTACTTATTATATCCTTAACAACCCGGGGACCATCTATAGATACTATTAAATACATAGTAAAAATTTATTTAACGAAAAAAACTTAAAAAAAAAGAAGAAAAGGACGGCATGAAATTAAAATAAAGTTTTGATATCCTCGTTTTTTCAGGATAATTAAAAATATTTTTCTATTGGACTAGCACTAACCCTTTTAAAATTTAAATTTTTTAAAATCCCAAAATATCAATCTCGGATGCGGATCTGAAGTTAATAAAAGAGATTATAAAAATTTTTTTAACCTTAAAAATTTAACAAATTTTATCCTTATAAATTTATGTCCCCAGAATTATTTAACAAAAAAAATGCAGGAGCGACCTAAGTATGCATTTGGAAATAGCTAGGTTTATACAGGATCCAAAGTTTTTAAATAAAATTTATTCACCGACAAGTCTCCCGTTACTTTAGCAGAAATGTTTTAACCAAAAAAAAAACATTATTGGTCCAGAGAAAACCCTCAACAAATTTTAGCAACATAACAATTTTATTGTTTTCATGGCTTTCTTTTATACTAATATGAAACTTTTTTTTAATTTATTAAAATTTAACCTTTAAAAAATTTTCCCCAAAAAGGTTCATCCAAATATCATCAATGTATATATATTTAAAATCAGAAAAAAATCTTTCGTTGTAGCGTATAATATACAGGGTTTCATTTAAAAAAGTTTAATTGCCTATATTTTTCCATTTTTTTTTTTGCAATATTTTTTACTGATAATTTTTAAAAAAAATATGGAAAAATCCTACAATTTTTATTTAAAACATTTTTTTCTGTCTTCAAAAATAAAGGCCTCAAAAGCCACGTAAATATAATCAAAGACCCTGTACCTATATCACAGTTCAAGAATTTTCAGCATTATATACAGGAAAGCGATTTTTTTAAATGGATTTTTTGCCAGAATTTTTTTAAATTTAGGTTAAAAGCTAAAAATAAGAAAGTTTTCTTGAGTGGTGAGTAATAGAAAATAATTTTACATTTTACGCCCTTTTTTTCTATAATTTTTATATATCCAGTTTTTCACCATTATGAACGGTTTCGGAGATATTAAGCTTTGTCGCAGCATCGAGCCACCTTGTATATGCATAATGTTTATAAAGTATTTGTACAAACTTTGTACGGCAAATGTTTAACTAATTATTTTGAAAATAAAAAGTTTATTTGAACTGAAAATCTATCTGAATAACTTCTTTTTTGAATCAGAAACCAATGTTTACCTATCAGAATCATATTCCCTTTTAAATTAAGTCTTTTTTTTTTTGAACAAATACACAGTTTTTATTTGCTTTAATTTTATATGCTTTTAAATAATTCTTATGACTAAAATATTTCTATATGTCACTAAATGTATTAAAGTAGGTTGGGTCTGAGTTTAATTCAAAATGAAGCATAAATAAAAACCCATATTTAAAAATTTTAATTTAAATAATTTAAATGCATAATGTTAAATTAGTATTTTAAAATTTTTGCAACAAATATAGTCTAATTTTTATTTATTATTTATATATTAAAATATATATTTTATTTAAGATTTCTTATTAAATTATTCCCAACAAAAAGCAAGACAAAGACTTCCACAAGACCAAGACCAAGACAAAGACGTTGCGCAAACACAGACCGAAAAGGAAAAGGGACGTTCGTCATAAATAATTAAAATATACTAGCGCAAAAGAAAAGGGATGTTTTTTTAATATTTTTTATTTGATTTAAAATTTAAATCCCAAATATTTCATATAGCAAAAAACTCTTTATGACACAAACACAATAAATTATTTCAAGGGTTTAAACCCAGCGGTTTTTTGCAAATCGGGGTTTTTCTAAAATGATTCTTCGAAAAAATATTAAAATAAACCCGTTTTTCAACGGAACCAACCATGACCGACCTTTTAGAAAAATTTTAAAAAACTCTAGTTCTAGTCGGTCATGGTTAGTTTTGGTTAGCAAATCAGCTTTTTATTTACCCCATTTATATTTCAGAGAGACAGAATGTCAAAAACTAGCAACACTGTGAGCCCAGTGTTTTTTTTTTATAAATATAATATATATATATATATATATATATATATATATATATATATATATATATATATATATATATATATATATATATATATATATATATATAAAACTAATTCCCGACAGATGATGAAAGGTTCGGCATTGTATATAAAATACCATGTAAAAATTGTAACAAGTCATATGTTGGACAGACATCTAGAAATTTAAAAGGCCGCATCACTTCCCACAAAAGTGATTGTAGGCGAGGAGTTCATTCAGGGCCCTTTTAGCGGAACATGTCTTGGTTGATGATCACCAAATTGACTGATCATTGAGACTTAGAAAATGTCAATTCAAATAAAAAGATTTTTCCAGAAATGGTCCATATAGATCTGAATCCAACGTTCTTAACAAAAAAGGGGGACTCCAGATCCAGTACGGTTTTCAGTTATCTATTACGGTTAGAAAAAAGAAAATATCGTAGCTTAATTGACTGTCCAGTCGACGAATAATTCTTTCAAGATTCCCCAATAATTTGTTTTCCTTGACGTTTGGGAGACGGGGTCCCTCCTTCCTTCTGTCATTTTCATACCTATTTTTTTTAAAATTAAAAGTTTTTGACTAAAAAAAAAATTTTAAACCACTAATAAAAAAAAAATGACAGGAGATGCTAGGTGTTTCACCGTTTTCCACATGTCTTGGCATTCTTTTAATACTAATTACTTAAATAAAAATTAAAAAAAGTATAAAAAAATTTACTAAGTCAGGTACTGTACTTTGGAACAAAATTGTTCTAGATTAAAAGATCCTTTTGGGGCCGAAAATAAACAAGATCTGTCTCTTCTTTCACATGTCATTAATCTCGCATCCTTCTCTAATTGAAGTTTTCTAGTAACGAATGTCGTGATCCATTCAGATAGTTTTAAACATTCGGTCACTTTGTCAGAACTTTTAACCGCGCTTTTTTTGCGTGTTCCCATTTCGGTTTCTTTTTTTAAGTTTTAAATGAATTTTTTCCTTAAAGATGTAGTTTTTAACATACAAATGGGGATAAAACTTGATTATCCGCATGGATATTGTTTTTTTCCACATAAAACCAATTTGCTGAGTTCAACTTTTGGGTTTTTAGTTGTTTTTCTAATTGTAAAAACTTTTATTTTTAGTTAGTCCTGAGGAAGGGAGAAAATAATAAACTCTCGAAAGCTTGACAAAACAGAAAAGGGTTTCATTACTAAATCCAGGCCACCAATCCTTTTTTAATAATTTAAAAAAGACTGCATCCCCACTACTCTGGTTTCGAAAAAATATATATATATATATATATATATATATATATATATATATATATATATATATATATATATATATATATATATATATATATATATATATATATATATATATATATATATGTATATATATTAAAAGTGCATGATAAATAATACTTGACGTAAACACCTACTTATAAATTGTGACAATTTTGGGATTTCATTATCGTCACTTGAATGTTTTATTATTCCAAAAGTGTAAAACTATTTGTTATAAAACCAAATTATTTGGCAGAATTAGTAATGCACAAGTTGTCAACTATTACTGCGCTATAAAAATTACAGTGCAATTCCCATGATTGGTATTACAAAAATTTGGACTTGCTAATTATCGAATTAAAGTAATTAAATTTCTTCCTTAACCGTCCTGAAAGCCTTTTAAATAGTCTTCAAAAGGATGGGTAGGACCAAAAGTTCACCGTTTAAATTTAACTGAGAATTGGGCTGACGATTTTTAACCCAAAATTTTTTCTGAGAAAAGAACCTAAAAAGATAAAAAAAAAACGATTTAATTAAAAACGGGATCATCGTGGCTTTGGTGGGTATTTCTTCCCAAAAAAGTAAAAGTGTTGTTTTGCCCTTATTTATGGTTTTTTCCCCCGACAAATAAATTTGATCGGTATATTATAGGAACAGAAATTAGAAAAACCTTAATAAAATAAAGATTTTTAATTTATTTTTTTTAGGAAAGGAAAATTTTAAAATTACTTTTGGAAATTTAAATATATGCAAAGTTTTAATAAATTTTATTTCCCTTAAAAACAAAATTTCATTTTAATCAAAACTAAATCAATTTGTTTTACTAAGAGTCATTTAGTTATCAGAATGGTTTTGGGGGTTGTTTTTGAAAGCAAATTCTAATTTTTTTTAAATTCTTGTAAAAAATTTTTTCCAGCTCTAAACTGGTATTTAGTAAATTTTACTTTTTATTATAAAATTTTAAAGGGGGAATTAAAGTGGGTTTAAATTACCCTTTTGATTTTTGATTTTACTTGGTTCCCATGTGTTCCCAAGGGTTTTTAAACCAATAATGATAGGAGGTAGGTAAGCGTTCCCCCAGCCTTAAGCCAAATCCTTTCATATAATGCAAATAAATTTTGATTTTTTTGGGTTTTTTTTTTGTAACTGAATTCAAAATAAATATAATTTTTAAACAAATATTCCTGGATTTCAGTTTTTGAACTTGATGAAGCTGGTGCTTTGTGTAGCAGACGGCTGTGGTAGCTTGCATTATCCATGACAATAACACTGTTGTTTGGAATATTTTTTAAAAGATAATTTTGAAACCAGTTTTTAAAAAGTTCTTCTGCACATGTATCCTCATGATAATCCAAGCAGTTTGGGACAAATCCGTCTTCTGAACCAGCGTGTATTATGGTAATGCGTTTTCCTTTATTTGAAGGTGCTTTCGTCTGACAGTTTTGACTGGAATCAACCCATCCTTTGGATACTGTGTCGTGTGTATCGACTCATGTTTAATCAAGGTAAATTATGGATCTGTTTTCTAACTTATAACTTTTAATTTCTTAAAGGTAATTAAATCTCCAAGTGCGTAATCTGTGCGATTCCATTACTACTTGTTTTTTTGTTTATTTTCCCGGTATTTAAATCCCATTTTACAATCAACTCTATGGAGGGTGGCACGGCTAATATTTATATTGGTTTCGTCTTCGTCTAGCTTCTTTTTCAGTTTATCCAAGGTAGGAATAACTCCGCTTTCATAAAGACAATATATTTTCCTTCTTATTAGGTCCTGATCACTATTGTCTATACGGTGATATTGAAAATCACTAGGTTTTTTTCTTTTGTTCAATTCTTCACTAATAATAATATCCCTTATCGATGATATTGGAGTTTTTGTAAGTAGTTGCTTTTGAAGCTTCTTGTTTAATTAGACCTCTACTGATTAAAGTTTCATACACATTTTTCACAACCTGTTTTGCATCTAATGACAAATGATTTCGACGCGACATAGTTATATTCTCGTAAAACAACTTTTTCAAAACGCACAGTAAAAACGGTTATTTAACACTGCCACTGAAATATTAGCCAAAATATTTATATGCCTAATGGTTAATACTCAAGAAATACCTGGCCCAGCCCTGCCCTTATAAACAAATGGGTTTACCCAATAACAATAGGTAATAAAATCGTTAAAGGTTTATTGGGGTATGGTCCGTCAAAAGCCATAACGATATACTTTGAGACAGACTATAACAGGAAGCAAAAGGTGTATAAAATTGCTACCCAAAATCGTTATGGTATAAAGCTTTTTTATATTTGCTTCGGGATAGTATTAAAAATCCCGTCATCGTCTTGATTATCAATTCTATTAAATAATTAGAATCAATTATAACACATTATCATAACAATGACATAAGATATATCATACTACTACTAGAACTGGTTTATTCTACAGTTTCAGTGACAAACAAGCTATTGTGCCGCTACTTTTTTAGTTATATCCTGGTTGAGTTGTATATGTATATGTTGTTTAAAAAATGTTGAAGTGTCCAGATTTGACAGCTGTAATTAGTCTGTCCAAGGAATACAAGCTATTTCAATTATCTGTTTGTTTAAATTATTAGGTGTATGATTTTTTATGTCTGAATTTTGTTTTTTTATTAAAGGCGCTAAAAGATGGTAGTATATCAAAAAATAAATTATATTTATAATATGGTATTTATAAACATAATAAAAATAATATCCTGATTCTTAAAACTCTTTTTTATTACAAAAGGAATGTTTATATTAGTAGCTGGGGGCTGCTGAGTGTTAAAAATTTAAAAATGGATCAAAGTTTACGTGTTTTTTGAATGGAAAATCTTTACACGCTTTGGGCGAGTACCTTATATTAATATTAAGGGCTAAAACTTTCAGGAATTTTTTTTTGGGATTTTTCCAACAAAATTTTACGATGGGACCGAAAAAATATATATATTTGGAAAAAAAATCACCCTGACAAAGTATATTTTCCAAATAAGAATAAATAAGTCAGTTTTTTCCATATAATTTATTTTTAATGTTAATAAATCTAACAAGAAAACTATAATTTTTACGAAAAGCTCAAAGGGTTTTCTTATGATAATGACTTCTAATTCTATTTTTATCAGTAATTTTCCCATATTTTCTAGCCCTTGGCTGAATAGGGCCAATCAAATACTTCTATAAATTAGACCCTTCTTTTTAAGTTTGTTAGCTTGTTGCTTATTAGTTTCTGCTTCAACATTCACAGAATATTATTTAATTTAATATTACTGTGTCTTTTTTGCCTTTAAATCTACCGTGACCTTAGGCAACCTAAATTAGAGCTGACGAGGTCCTATATAAGTCATAGACGGGGTAGTAATTCGATGTTTTTTAATATATTGTTTTTCTTTATCTATTTTTATAAAAGCGAGAGGTACACTTTACCTGAGAAGAAAAATTTGGGGCACAAGGTGAATTGTAGAAAGGGGGGGGGGTAAAAATGACTATGCAACTTTGTGATTTCTGAACTAAAAAGTATGAAAATTAGTGTATGCGATAATGATTAAAAGTTATATGTTTTAATATTTTTGAAATTACATTCATTGGGAGATTAAAATGGGAACGAAAGTTGTAAAGTGTAAAGAAAAATCGTCATTTTTGAAGTTGTAAATATGAAAATTGGAAGTAAGACTTTTGATAACCCAGAAAAATAGAAAATGGTAGTATTTTTGGAACTTCATACCTTGAAGAGAAATAAAAGTTTGTATGAGCAATCGCCATTTCTGGTCAATGAACTACGAAAATATAAGCACTTTAATATTTGTCAATATCTTTAAAAACATGTTCCAAAATGTTTATGTTCGTAAGTACTGTCAGCGTACGTACGAGTAAAACAGCTAATATGTGAGAATTTACATTGAAGATCAGGAGCAATTTTTTCGTAAGCACCTCCTGGTATGCCATCTAAAAGAAAAAAAACACATTCTAAGCACATTTAAAAAAATCAAGCTTAGGTTGGGATAATCTATGAATTAATATAATAATATATAATATAAAATAATTAATAATTTAGATTATACAATATTTTTTTTTTAAATGGCAATTTCCTAAATGTTAAAAAATTGGTGTGATTATTCCAAGGAGATGATACACCTAATTTTAGATCAATGTGTTTATTACCAACGATTCCTAGAATAATTTTTTCTTATTGGCAAACATAAAATTTTAAATTTAAATCAATTTGGATTCCAAAAAGATAAAAGTACAAATGATGCAATATTTTCTGGTAATTGTTTCATATCCCTGTTTCAGCTATTTCAAAAGATTTTTAAAAATTTCTTTTACAGACTACTTATATGGATACAATATAATAATAATCCGGTGGGGGAGCTTCAAAAATATGTTTCAATAATTTTGTATTAACAAATATACAGTGCTTTCATTTCAAAACGAACCACCCTAAATATCTTTAAAAAAAAACACTCACCAAAAAAACAAAGAAACACGTCGATTTAGATATACAGGGGGAAGTTTAATTTCGTATTTGATAAAATTTTGTCGGTCACCTCCTAACCTCCAGTTAACCTCACTTTGATATGTCAAATGGCAACCCCCATAGTGTGACACATCATTGTAAGCGGCATGAAATTTGCTATCCAACAGTACTAAGAAACTTTAAATCGATGGACGTAGAAGCGACTTAGAAGTAAAAAATGTGTGTTAATTAGTTTATCGTGTTCAAATAATTTATTTTATCAAATGCTCAAAATGTGCGCCGTTATTGGCGAGACAAGCTTGTTTTGAAATTCCTCGCAGACTATTTTAGTGTGCATTCATTCCAATTATTATTTTTTGTGTTACCTGCTACAGCAAAACACTGCAATAGCACAAGTTTTTAAGACGTTTTAGGAACCAGTTAAATATTACTGTTAGGATTGTCATTTTGACATCGTTAGTTTAAAATTAAGAATCTTGATTTTAAAATGGTGTATACTCTAGCAGAGAGAATAGAAATAATTTTCCTATATGGGGCTGAAGATCGATGCGCGCGTAGAACCGCCAGAGTATTCAATGAGAGGCATCAAAATAAAAACGTGGGGCATAAATATGTAATGGAATTGGTGCGTAAGTTTGAAGAAACTGGATCTGTATGCAACAAGAAAAGTACTAATGAAAGGGTTTTAGACGAAGCACGCCAGGTTGAGGTACTAGGACAGTTCGCAATAGATCCGACGTTGTCTATTCCAAAAGTTTCTAAGCTGACCAATATTTCTACGGGTTCCGTGCACAAAATTTTGAAAAAGAATAAGTTTTTTCCATACAAAATACAAATTCTCGATACGAACTCAACGAAGACGATTATGATAGAATAATAGAATTTTGCGAATCAATGTGCCAGCGAATTGACGAAGACCCTCATTTGATCAAAAATATCTGCTTTTCTGACGAATCAACTTTCTTCTTAAATGGAATTCTTAATAGACATAACTGCAGATATTGGGATAATGAAAATCCGCACATATTTCAGGAAGGACATACTCAATTTCCAGAGAAGATCAACGTTTGGGCAGGTATTTATGGAAACGAAATTATCGGGCCATTCTTTCTGGAAGAAAATTTAACTGGGCAACTGTATCTGAACCTTTTGGAAAATGCGATATACCCTTCTATCGTCCAATCTTTGGAAAATCAGGTGGATGAAAATGGTGCTATGGAACTCAGTGAAAATAATTTGCATTTCCAGAAGATGGAGCCCCCTCCCCACTATGCTTTAGCAGTTCGAGAGTGGCTCAATGAACAGTTTCCAGGAACATGGATAGGCAGACGAGGTGCCATCGAATGGCCAGCACGGTCTCCAGACTTAACTCCTCTAGACTTTTTCCTCTGGGGTTATTTAAAAAGTAAAGTGTAAAAAACGCCACCTGCAAATATTCAAGAACTTAAATGTAGAATTACACTAGAATGCAGAGGTATTACCAGACAAACTTTCGCCAACGTTCGCGAAGAATTTCAAAGCAGACTTTATTATTGTCTCGCCAATAACGGCGCACATTTTGAGCATTTGATAAAATAAATTATTTGAACACGATAAACTAATTAACACACATTTTTACTTCTAAGTCGCTTCTACGTCCATCGATTTAAAGTTTCTTAGTACTGTTGGATAGCAAATTTCATGCCGCTTACAATGATGTGTCACACTATGGGGGTTGCCATTTGACATATCAAAGTGAGGTTAACTGGAGGTTAGGAGGTGACCGATAAAATTTTATCAAATACGAAATTAAACTTCCCCCTGTATATCTAAATCGACGTGTTTCTTTGTTTTTTTGGTGAGTGTTTTTTTTTAAAGATATTTAGGGTGGTTCGTTTTGAAATGAAAGCACTGTATACTAATACATACTTACGGAATGGAGGAGTAAACAGGGGTGCAGAGCGAGGTTAAAACAGCAATAATCCAACAGGAGATAAAAGGTATTTTACGTCACCCACGGAACTTTTTCTTTATGAAAATAAAAAAAAAACTTCAAAATTGCACAATAATTCATTGTTTATTATCGTACGGGTCAAAACAGGCGCCATTATAATAATATAATATAAAATAAATTGCGATGTTGCCAAACTTTGCATCATTTACGGCACTATTAATCTATGTCTATAAAGTGTAAAGTTAAAGAGAAAATACGACTGTTCAAGAATGAGAAAAACAATAAAATTACATAGACTCGCGTCTAGAGAAACCCCGCTGGCGAGCTTCTTGACAGTGTTGACACATGAAACATGCTTTATTATGCAGGGACTCGGCGCGTTATTTGAAAATTAGGCTTTTTCTAAATAATGATTTAATGTAAAAAAGCAAATCATGGGTCTTTTCTAATACGTCCCCGCATTTTTACGTCTAAAATATAATTGGGGAAAATAAAAAGCCGCTTTGCTAACCAAAACTAACCATGACCGACTAGAACTTAGGGCTTTTGAATTTGTCCTAATTATTTAAAGAAGTTATAAACAAAATTTTAACAACGTATGAGAAAAAACTCCGGGAATATATAATTACACTTTTAAAAAAATTAATATTTTTTACCATATCAAAAATTATAAAAAAATTATTAATAACTTCTATGTAGGAATAATTTAGACAAATTCAAAAGCCCTAAGTTCTAGTCGGTCATGGTTAGTTCTGGTTAGCAAAGCGGCTTTTTATTTTCCCAAATTATATTTATATATTTGTTAATAAAAAAATATTGAAACATGTTTTTGAAGCTCCCCACCGGATTATTATTATATTGTATCCATATAAGTAGCCTCTAAAGGAAATTTTCAAAAATCTTTTAAAATAGCCGAAACAGCTATATGAAACAATTGCCTATTTTCCATTAGATAATGGTGATTTGGCAACTGCTGTTTTTTGTGATTTAGCTAAAGATTTTGACTGTGTAAATCTTTTTTTTCCTTGAGATTTATGGATTTTGTAGTGTCTTTTAAAATTAGTTCAAGTCATTTCTTTTAAAAAAATTACAAATTGTACGTTTAAATAATGTTATGTTAGAAAGTAGAAATATAAACTGTGGTGTTTCTCAGGGTTCTGTTCTTAGACCTTTATTGTTTTTATTATATATAAATTATTTAGCTTTACTGATGGGTCTATATAACTATTTTATGAAATAACAAAAAAACAAATTCGCTATATGACGTATTGTATTGTATTGTATTGTAATATACGGGGTCGCTCGGCTTTAGTGTAGCCCTTCTTCGACCTAAAGAGTCTTTGTGAATACCCTTCGCTGTTTAGTGCCCGGTAATTCCTATACCTTTAGCAAAGTTCAGGATACTACGCGGTGCAAGCTGAATAATATCCCTTAGGAGTAGGATATACCCTTCGAGGTATTTAAGCCGTTGTCGGGTCAGTTCTCTGCATTCACAGAGAATGTGTTCCGCAGTTTCGTTTGCTTCATGACAAAACCGACATTGTTCATCCTCAGTCTTTCCCATTTTTTTTGAGGTGATACCTCCAAGGGCCAAGTCCTGTTAGGAAGTCGGTAACCAGTTTAAGTTCATTTTTTTGAAGTTCCAGTAGCTTCTTTGTGTACTTAGGTGAATGCGAAATAAATCTTTTCGCCTGCCTTTTTCCTGGGATGTTGTTCCAGTAAGTCTCTTTTTGACTTTTTTCCCATGTTCTGAGTTCCTCGTAGAGGTGGCCTCTAGTGGTACCACAGAAAGGCTCAGGTCCATAGAATGGTCTCTGTGCTCCTTCCTTGGCGAGTTGATCGGCAATTTCATTGCCCTCCACTCCTTCATGTCCTGGTACCCACTCCAGAGTAACTCTGTTGTGTTTGGCCAGTTGGTTTAGTGATTGTCGGCATTCCCAGGCCAGCTTTGAGTTAAAAGAGCATGAAGTCAATGCCTTCAAAGCAGCCTGGCTGTCCGATAAAATATATATGGCGGCCTCCGAAGGCCTTTTTGGCACATTCAGAAGCGCAAATATCAATTGCATGGATTTCAGCTTGGAAGATGGAGGGAGCCTTGCCGAGAGACTTTGATAGTCTGCATCTAGGTCCAAAGACACCAGCTCCAACCCTTGTTCCATCTTAGATCCATCAGTGTACCAGACAAGTGAGCCTTTTTCATGCTTTGGTTCATTCACACTCATAGTTTGGCGGTCTTGAATAACCACTTCAAAAGAGCGCTGGAAGTCCCACACTATAGGCATCATGTCCGTGGGTTTGTTCAGAGCTTCAATCTTGATTTTTTCCAAAATTTTTAGTTGACCAGTCAGGTCTCCTGACTTTATACTTTGTGTCTGGATTACTCTGGAGGCACTCAGTATCGCCTCCCTCTTTATGTGCAGGTGCAGGAGAAGGAGGTTCAACATTGTCTCCAGAGCTGCCGTTGAGCAAGATTTCATTGCTCCAGTAACTCCCAGACAGGCAAGTCTCTGCAGTTTCAGAAACTTTCCTTGTGTAGTTTTTTCCTCTGTTTTTGGCCACCATACCAGTGAGGCATAAGTAACTATAGGTATTACAAATGTAATGTATGACCAGTAGATCATTTTGGGTTTTAGACCCCATGTTTTACCACATATTTCTGCGGCACGCCCATAGTGCCGTTGATGCTTTTGCGATAGTCCTTTTTATTTGCGAGTTCCAATTGAGTTTCTGGTCTAGGACAATTCCCAGATATTTATTCTTTGAAAGTTTGATCGTAATGCCGTTTAACATAGGAGCTATAAACCTTGTTTTCCTCCTTTTTGTAAACGGTATTATAATTGTTTTATTTGGATTGACATTTAGCCCTTCCGTTGAGCACCAGTTCTCAACCAAGTATATGACGTAATTAAAATAGTTATTTATGATATAAGTGCTAAAAGTTACATTTTATTTTGTCAAAAGGAACAAAATAAAAATCGCTGGTAATTATTGCATATACGGTTTTCTTCTATTTTTGGATTATATGGTAAAATTTTTATATAGTCATATTCCAGTGTCCTTAGGGATTGCAAATATACTACCGGAGAAGAGAAATTATGTGTTTTAATATTTTTTATTTTAATTTGAAAATTTAAAATTACCATTGATTTTCTCCATAAAATGCGAAAACTCCCCATTATGACAAGGAACGTCAGCGTGCAGTGTTGCCAAATCAGGTCTTTTCGAATACGTTCCCGCATTTTCCGTCTGAAATATAATTGGGAAAATAAAAAGCCGCTTTAACTAACCAAAATTAACCATGACCAACTGTTTAGACAAATTCAAGAGCCCTTTGGTCGGTCATGGTTAGTTTTGGTAAGCAAAGCAGCTTTTTATTTATCCCAATTATATTTTTTAGACAGAACCAGAATATCAAAATTTGATGGCCGAAAATTAAGTCCGGCAACACTGTTGATACTTATTTTGAATTTGACAATGTAGAAAGAATGTGTTATCAGATATTAGATTTATTTCTAACCTATATTTTTTAAAATTTAAATTAAAAGTTGTTTTTCCCGATTTTCTGCGTATTTTGTCAATAGATTTCTGTTTCTGTGTGTTATGTTTAACTAAATAATTATCAATTTATACGTTTTTACCCCGCCCAGCACTCAAATTCACCCCAAGATCCAGTAAGTTTATTTGGTTGAAAAAACAAAAATTAAACACAATTTCTCTTCTCCGGTAGTATATTTGCTATCCCAAAGGATACCTAAATGTAATTTTATTAAAAAAATTCATAAAATCCAAAAATAGCAGAAAACCGTATATGCAATTGTTACCCACTATTTTTTCTACAAATACCATTAAAAGTCCAAATTAATGATTTTTTTTATCGTCGAAATTATTATAATTTCTAAAATCTAATTTTATCTAATGTATGTATGAAATAAGTTGCTAAGGTAAAAAAAATCATCAACAGTGTTGCCGGACTTAATAATTTTCGGCCATCAAATTTTGATATTTATGTCTGAAATATAATTGGGATAAATAAAAAGCTCTTGAATTTGTCTAAACAGTTGGTCATGGTTAATTCCGGTTAGTTAAAGCGGCTTTTTATTTTACCCAATTATATTTCAGACGTGAAAATGCGAGAACGTATTCGAAAAGACCCCGATTTGGCAACACTGCACGTGACGTTCCTTGTCATAATGGGGAGTTTTCGCATTATATGGAGAAAATCAATGGTAATTTTAAATTTTCAAATTAAAATAAAAAATACTAAAACACATAATTTCTCTTCTCCGGTAGTATATTTGCAATCCCTAAGGACACTGGAATATGACTATATAAAAATTTTACCATATAATCCAAAAATAGAAGAAAACCGTATATGCAATAATTACCTTAAAAACAAATAAAAAATATTTTCCAAAACTTTTAAACTAGTATTTATACAATATTTTGATTTTTTTTAAAGTACCTATAATATTTAAGGTGTTCAAAAATTATTGTATTTTTTTACCATCCTTGGTGCCATTAACAATTGAATTAAGAGCTATAATGTATCAGAGTCAGCAAAGGTCTGGTGTGTTTTAACATGCGCGATTATCTAACGTGAATAATTTGGCGTACTTGATTGATTTCTTTTTACTTCAAGTACTTCTTATTTACTTAAAGTACTATTTTTACTTTAAGTACATCGTAATACTTTAAGTACTTAGAAAAATACTTTAAGTAATTTACTTGGCCGAATCAAGAAAAAGTTCAAGTATTTTAATTTAAATTAATTAAGTACAAGTACAAGTAGTTCCTAATAAAAAGTACTTAAAGTATAATACTTCCAGTACCAAAAAGTACTTGAAGTAAAATTTTACATTAAGTACTTTAAGTTTTGTCAGCTCTGCTAATAAATTAGAAAAATTTTGATTTTAAAATCTATTTATTTTGCTTTATTTAAGTCGATTATAAGATATGGCATTTGTTTAATCAGTATTTATTATATTTAGTGTTTTTGTTGTCAAAAAGAGTAGTTTGATATATTTGTAAAGCTCAGTCCAGAGACTCATCTAAACCAGGGGTCTCCAAACTACGGCCCGAGGGCCACATCCGGCCCGCGGACAGATTTTGTCCGGCCCGCGGAGTGCTAGCATACTTGAAAACTCCTTTTAGAGAACAAATAATTTTTATAGCAAATTAAATTTAGTTTACTGAAGTATTCTAATTTTATGTTGAGTAATTATTAATATGACATCTACATTGATATGGTCATGGGCTAACTCCGCTAACTCATAACATTCTTGTAGGCTTATTGTTATTGTTTTTGTGATAAGTTGGATAAAGAAACACAGAATTGTAATGAGTAAAGACATGTATAATATGCAGAAAATTTAACTTCAGTATATAATAACTAACAAATTATTGAAATGAATCCAACTAACATTTTATACATTTTAAATAATCACATAACTTATAACAAACATAATGACATATGAAATACTAATGAGATTTATGTAATTGAGATTTTCCACTGACAATAGTTTGTAGTTGTGGACTAATTTTACTTATACCAATTATTAAAAGAGATTTAAGATGCTCATCAGTTAATTTCGATCTGTAAACATTTTTTGTGTACTTCATTTTGGAGAAGGTTTTCTCACACAAATAAGTAGTACCAATAACAGAAAACAGACCACGAGCAAATTTATGCAAATTATCAAATTGTGTCAGTGGAAGACTCTTATAAAATTCCAACAAAGATGAGTTTTGATATTTGTTCTTAATTATATCACTGCATTGTAGATCAATCATTTCCATTTGAAGTTCCGGGGCTACGGTTTCAATGTCAGTATCAAAAGGATTCTGAAAAATCTTAATTTGATTCGCAATGGCATCAAAGTCCAAGAAACGAGTATCAAAATTTATCTTCAAAGTACTCAAAGTTTCGATTGCAAAATCGATAGGAAACTCAGTCCCAGTAGTGTGGCTGAATATTTCACATGTTTTAAAATGTGAAGAACATTTACTTCGTAGTTGTGATTGAAACAGTCTTAATTTCTTCCGGAATGATTTGATATTAGTGTATAAATCAGGAAGATGCTGGTTTTCTCCTTGCAATCCCAAATTCAGTTCGTTCACATGTTTTGTCAAATCAACATAGAATGCTAACTTCCACAGCCATGCGTTGTTTTGTAATTCAGTAAGAGGGCGATGCTTTTCATTTAAAAAATTTCGATCACTGCTCGAAGTTCAAAAAAGCGCTGAAGGACTTTCCCACAACTAAGCCAGCGTACGGCAGTATGATAAGGTAAGTCAGTTTCTCCAATCTCTTCAATAAATTGTCGGAATTGTCGGTGATTCAGCCCAAAAGATCTGATAAAATTAACAGTTGATATGACTGGTTTCAGAACGTCAGACCTATCCAAACATTTTCCGCATAAAGACTGTTGATGAATGATACAATGTAAGACTAATGGTTTTGAACCACCGTCATTTTCTACAGCCTTTGACACCAGAGCGACCACTCCTTTATCTTTCCCACTCATGTTTTTGCCTCCATCAGTTGTAATACATTTCAAGTTTTTCAATCGAAGGTTCTTTTGATTAATGGCCATTTCAACTCCTTTAAAAATATCTGTACCAGTAGTTGTGCCATGAATACTATACATATCAAGAAGTTCTTCGTGCACTTCATAGCTTTTATCTACTCCTCGAATATAAATCAACACCTGAGCATTATCTGACACATCCGTTGACTCATCCAAGGCCAAAGAAAACCACTCAAAATGTCCATTTTTATCAAACAGTTGAGAGGATATATTTTCAGCGATGTTTTCTACCCTTCGA
This sequence comes from Listronotus oregonensis, assembly GCA_019359885.1. Taxonomy (NCBI): domain Eukaryota; kingdom Metazoa; phylum Arthropoda; class Insecta; order Coleoptera; family Curculionidae; genus Listronotus; species Listronotus oregonensis. The sequence continues at coordinate 4,090 of JAHBCN010009225.1, read as the reverse complement.
GCCACAGTGTTTGCTGACATACTGACAGTTTTTAATAAATTTACCTTTTCAGGGCACATTTCTTCGGCTACTGCAATTATGCATTCTTTGATCATTTCTCCATCGGTGAATGGTTTTCCACGTTTTGCAATTTCAAGAGCCACACGAAAGCTGGCACGAGTTGCAGCCTCTTGTTCAGTTTTGACTTTTGTAAATGAAGATTGCTGCGATTTCAATCCGCGCTGCATAGCTTCGAATTTTTCTGTCCTCAAACTTTCTGTATATTTTGAGTAATTTTGAAAATGTTTTGTTTCATAATGACGTTTAATGTTATTTTCTTTGAGAACGGCTATGCTTTCATTGCAAATCAAACATAGCGCCTTGTTACTGGACTCAATTACGAAATACTGAATGTTCCACTGATCTTTGAATTTTTTGCATTCACTATCAATTTTTCGCTTCTTTTCCATACTACTAATTCACACACAAAAGCAACAATTCAAATCAAAATACTGTTATAAAGATGTCTTAAACTTAAACACGCACAAACACGTTTTAAGGAGGTATGCAATATTTTATTTAACAACAGTGTCATAGGAACTGACTTGTGGTTGCGCCACTAGCCTTCTTATATATTCCAATTACTGCCATCTAGAAGTGAGTGGAAGACACCAGAACCTTCTCGAACCAACGAGATTATTCTGTACGTGCTATTAGCGCCATCTGTTAGCGATAGAAGGTACTACCTATTTCCGCTTGTGTCCACCAGATGTCGTGTCACGTTACTCCTCATGGCTCGTACTCAACGACTAATCTAGAAATTACAGATAATGACAGGAAAATTAATAATATGCAGTGTTGCCGTTTTGCGGACTTTAGTCCGATTTGCAGCCTTTTTTAAACGTTGTGTACTTTTGCGAACTTTTTTTTTTATCAGTGGACTATTTCACTTCTTACCGTTTTGGCCCTCGGAACTTACTGGAGTAATCAGTATGGCCCTAAGGCTGGAAAGTTTGGAGATCCCTGATCTAAACCATCATTTATATTAAAAAATATAACACTTACTTTAATCTATATTTCAAAAGTAGTATTTATATTATACAAAAAATATTGGTTTTATAATACTAAGAATTCTTTGCACAATACTAAGCAAAATTATCAACTTTAGCGTTTTTAAAAAGAATCTTTAGCCTTTAAAATAGTCCCATCGATTTAAAATTGTTCATTTTCTTACATTTATATTTTTAGCGAGATTTTATTTAAGAGAGAATTGTGTATTGGCAAAGAAAGTTCTAAGAAAGTAACATTTCCAACATTTTTAAAACGAATTCTCCTTAATTTAATTTAGCAGAGTTCCTGTTAGCCAAGGCTTAAAATAACCCAACCAATGTGTGCTAACAAAATTTACCTGCTTTTTCCACGAAGTACATTTTTGTAGAAGAAAATAATATCGACTAAAAGTCCAAAGGTTAGTTCCTAAAAGTGGATACATAAAATAAATCAGTTTACAAGATAAACAAATGTAATCCACATTTTATGTAATACCAACGGACCCCAGATGCGAATCAATCAATTTTCTTTTTATGGAATAAAAAAATAACAATAGGTGATAATATAAGTAGCAGTTACAAGATGTAAAGGTTTTTTGAGTTATTTTTAGATCTATAGATAATTCTCTTTTTACTTAAATTGTATGTGTAGACTATTGCCAAAGATATATAATAGTTATTTATATAATAAGTGCGGTATAGCTTCATTACAATCACACAATGTTAAATATTGCCTCGACGAGGTCGTAGACCGAGTCGGAGTAATCACACGAGTATTGTAATGAACTGATACCGTACGAGTAACATACAAAATTTTATCTACGACCGCAGATATTAGTAAAAACATGATTTTTTTAATTTTAAATTTGTTCACGTCATGCACTGACACAAGGTATACCTGTCACTGTCCCTCTTACTGTTTTGGGTCCAAAAAAATCAAACTAGTTTGTCATTCAATTGCTATGTCGACAGGGCCGTTTGTGTGATGTTTCATAAACAAATTATTTGACGCGAGAATTTTGCATTGGCAATATTTCACTAAAATTAGTCATTTCAACCAGAAATAAGTAGGATGTCTGATTATTTCCTTCCCTTCGACATAGAAGAGACGGTGCAAATAGGCCTTTTCATCATGTGACAAGCGCATGCGCAGTCGCCATGTTGAAATAGCGGCAATTCAAAAGTTTCGTACTGTTTTGATCGACAATGGCTGGGAATGCAGTATTATCTCCCCAATTAAATCATTTACTGGAAAAAATCGTGGATGGTGCTTCTGATTTATAATTCAGTTGAAGCCCATAATTATACCAATTAAAAAGGTAGCTTAAATGCCATGGAGTCTTTAAAAAGGAAAAAAAAGTGAGCTGATTGACAGGTTAGGCATCATTACCTTTACTATACAAAATATCATAATTTTATTCTAATTAGGCCTACCACATATATACAATTGTTATATTGATTAAATTGTATTGTATTTAAATGATTTATAGCGTGTATCACTCTTACATACTCCATAACAACACCGCTTCTTCGTTCCTTTTCATACTGATATCATTAAAATAATCGATTAAAAAAACCTATTTCTAATTAAGGCACTTTTTCTTTATTTTCGTATTTCTTTTCTTCAATAACTATACTTTTTTAGTATTTTTTTATTTTAATTATGTGTTTACATGCCCTTTTACATGCTTGTTTACAAAAAACAGTACGAAAAAAATGGCGGATACTGACGCATGCGCACAAAAAAAATTGTGATGAAAAGGCCTATGGCAGTCATTTTGCTCTCACCGTCAAAATCAAAAGAAAAATACGAACAAGTGTACCAAAATTTGTGGATTGGTATTGCGAAAAAAAAATATGTTTAAAGGAATAGTTTTCCTGGCTTATTTCGAGACGATGTCGACGAAATACAGTTGCTCCAGCCTATGGGCTTTTTATTCAATGCTCAGAGCAGTCATCGCTACAAAGAACAATAATTTGGATATAAGCAAGTTCGCACAGTTACAAGCACTTCTAAAAAAAAGCGAAGGATATAAGCCGACGAAAAGTAAGACATTGTCAAAAGAAGAAATTGCCCAGTTCCTTGCCACAGCCGATGATATGAAATTTGCTTATCAAGGTAAAAATCTAGATTTTTTTATATTTTCAAAAAATATCTGCAAAAAAAACACGACTTTAATGTTGTAGTAACTTTTAGGGTACTATACTTAAGTTTATTTTCCTTTGTTACAGGTTGGGTAACAGCGTGGCTAAAGGTTATATTGATACATCTAAGGAGAAAAAAAAAATTTGGGGAAAAAAATTTTGGGTGAGGTAGCGTTTCATTAAAAAAAAAACTTAGCTTAACAATAAAAACTCTGTTTTCAAAAGTTTGACTTATCCTAAAAATACAGGGTGGCCCACCCCATTCGCCTCGGTTTTTTTACGAAAAATGAAAAGAGTTGGGAAAAAACTTTTAGCACGGTCACATGTGGGTCCATGAGGAGCATATTCTAAAATTATTTTGAAATATACAGGGTGAACCAAAAAAAAATACATATCAAAGTTATATTTTTTCTTAGGAAACACCCCATATTTTTTGATATTTTTAGATACTATAGACCAAATAAAGGTGAGTTATTGTTATATTTCCTATACCAAAAAAGACCGTTTCTGAGAAATTTAGAGAAATTTAAAAAAAAGAATAATTTAAAAAATTTTTACACCCTGTAACATATAACGAGATACTAGTAATTAAATGTATTGCTTAGCCAAGGTTTAATTAACTATTACATAAAAGTTTAACCAATATTATACAGAGTTTAAAAAAAAAACTTTAAAGTTTGGAAAACATTTTATTAAATAACTTCCTTAAGTTAAATGGAACACCCGATTTAGTGGCCTATTTTGACGCGGAACTAAATTTCTTTTAAAACCATATTAGGGTTTCCTATACCTATCTTTTGCTTTTTTTTCAAAAGGCTTTTTTTATTGACTTTCTTTATTTAAAAAAAGGGAAAACCCGGTATTGTAATTAAAAAACCTTTTTTTTTAAAGGGTCACGTAGATTTGCTAAAAGCACA
>JAHBCN010009224.1:0-35605 GCA_019359885.1 Listronotus oregonensis | reverse complement strand
TTGGAAAAATGAAAAGTATTTTTTTTTATTTCAAAAAAAACCAGAGGTTGTCCTTCCTAGTTTTTCACGGTAATAATATGGTGTTCCGTCTGTTGTTTTCTTGAATGGGTTTTCGGTTATCTTGAGCTGTTTTACAATTTGTAACCTACTTTGGTAAGGAATTTTAAAAAGAATAGTTTTTTAGTCTATTAACACTAGTCTTTCTGTTTTTTGTAGTGACCCCTGAGGATGAGTATGAAATATACACGAAAGGTTGACGAAACAAAAAGGGTTTTTCTTAACCTCTAGGCCAGCCCATAAGACTGCACTCCCCAAAATTTTCCCCAATTTTCTTTCTTAACAAGACAGTCGTGATCTATCCTTCTCTTAACTTATATATATATATATATATATATATATATATATATATATATATATATATATATATATATATAAAAAAAAAAAAAAAAAAAAACATCCCGCTATCAATTTTGCCTCCAACCATTGCTGATTTACATTTAATCCTGCCTCCGACGTAAACCTGACGATTGCAAACACATGTAAACGTCATTTTAACTCACCTACAACCGAAATAAAAAAAAACTAAAGGGGGTCAAAATAGGCGATATAAAACTTATCCGTATATAATAGTTCCGCACATTTTATACAGTGGCGCTTTAATCATATACATCTAAGGATTTGGCCGTATATTAAAATATTTTCCCATCGCGTATCCTGCCTCCACACATTTGGCAACATTGACATTTAATTGTTTTAAAAAAAGGTCAAAAATACCGCGTGTTAAACGATTTTAGTATCTTGCTGTATTTTACTAAAAATTAAAATTTTATCGCTTACACTAAAATACAAAAATCTTACAGACTTTGGATACCCTATCAGACTACTAAAATTCTGAAATTGTTACTTTTAATGAAAAAATAGAAATGGAAATTGATTTAAAATGAAATTTTGGGGAGGAGAATAATAAAGACATATCAGTAAACAACATTTACGAGGAGGAAGAAACTGCTAAGAGGTCCTTGACATGCCTTCTAAGATAAACGAAAATACTGAGAAAAGTCTAAAAAAATAAATATGTGCGCAATCAGAAGGACTCCATGGACAAACGGAAAAAAAAGAAATAGTAAAAACGTTTTCAAATCACTTTTTGGGGAGAAGAGACCACCAAGCGTGACAAATGCGACTAAACAAAAACGGCCTTCAAATTAACCCAACCCGGGCACGGTATAATACCGCTACATAAAATTAAAATATTAATAAAATCTCCAAATACAACCCTGCTGCCTTGTGCCTGCGTCTATCTTCTTTCACTATAGTACAGGCAAAGGACAAGTGATGGAACTCTCAGTTGAATAGTTTGCTTTTACTAGAGGACTTCTAAAAGTACACACGGTCGTGGATACCGATAGTCTCGGGTACCGTTAGTTTTATATATATTTTTAAAATAATTTTTGCGTTGTTTATTATTGGTATTGGTAAGTTTTATTTATACATAATTTAAAAAAATGGTACCCTTTTCTTTTACATAACGAACTAAGTAGAAATATTGTGTAGGTCGAAAAATTATCGATTTTTGTGTCCCCCGAAGATAGCTAAAAATGATTTTGTATATTTGATGAGCAGGCGCTATGATTTAAAAAAAGACTTTTACTTAGTTCTTTTGTTTTAGAATAAATTTACCTAAAAAAGGGGAAGGTATTTGAAAAAAACTATGCCGACACAGTTTTAAAATGGAATGATGAATTATCTGAGAAGACCAGTATGAATCTTCTGATATAGTAGACTCCGGCGATGAAAATCAACCTGAAAACCAAACTATGGAAGAAGACCGACATAGTTCAACTTGAGCAGGAGGGTTCTGATGATGAAGAAGTAGGATATGAACCAGAACTTGGAAGGCGCACTCTGATGACGATAGAATGAATGACGAAAAATATTACTTAGGGGGAAAGGGGCGGATTTTTTCTTCCAAAAAACCAAATACAGCCGTTAAAACTCCTCGTCATAATATTGTAATAAAATTCCCTTAAAGAACCGGCAAGAAATTTTTGGGGAAAAAACCCAATATTGAAGAAATTTGGAATCTGTTATTCGATGAAGCTATGACAAATGAAATCGTGTTGCATACTAACGAGAAGTTTAGAAAGTAAGAGCTACTCATAAAAACAAATCCACAGACTACAAGGACACTGACTTTATTGAAATCGACCCTTTTTTTGGGTTGCTGATGTTTTCGTCTATATATCGGTCCAATATGAAAACATGCTATCACTATTTTCAAAAAAAGCTACCGGCCGTCCAATATTCAGGGCTGTAATGTTTTTAAAAAAAGGTTTAAAATCTGCTTATTTGTTTTGAGATGACGCTAAAAAAAGGGAACTTCGTAGTTAGAAAATCCAACTGCAGCCATATCTTTTATCTTTAACAGTTTCATTGAGAATTCTCAGAAATGTTTTTTTTTTGGCCCCCAAAACGTGTATTGATGAGATGCTAATTAGCTTTCGAGGACGATGTTCTTTTAAAATGTATATCCGAATAACCGGCAAAGTACGGTATCAAACTTATGTCCTTCTGATGCTAAAATATCATATCTCTACAATGCCTATATCTATGTAGGGAAAGACAGCGATGGCCAAACGTTATCCCCAGAAGAAAAAAAATTGCTAAAACCTACCCAAGCAGTTCGCGTCTAATAAAACCAGTGGAAAAGACAAACAGAAATATAACGGCGAAAATTGGTTTTATCAATTGAATTGTTTTGATTTAAAGGGAAAAAAAGGCAACTTACAAGGCAACAAAAAAAAAAAGCGCAAAATTTCCCTAAAATTTTTACCTTTTCCCAAAGACCCAATTAGTCCACTTTTATGGTTTTCCAAGGCAGCTTTACTTTAAATTTTCCCCGGGTTCCAAGAAGAATAAAGCTGTTATATTAGTTTTTCTATGCATCATAGTAAAGAAACAGATCCAGATAACTCTCTTCCAGAAATAAATTCATTTTTATAATGCCACTAAAGGTGGAGTGGATACCCTCGATATGAAATGTTCCAATTATTCTTCAGGTCGTAGATGTCGTCGATGGCCATTAGCAATTTTTTACAGACTTATAGATATATCAACAACGAATGCCTATTCCTTATTTCTAAATTATCGAGATATTAAGCCTATATCAAGACGAAAATTTATCGAAGAACTAGCTATGAAACTTGTGACACCTCATATGCGAAGAAGAGTTGAGAACGTAAAACTTCCCAGGAAATTCAGACGCTCATACGAAGCGTTTTGAAAGAAGATAATAAAAGTGAACCATCAACATCGGCAGATGATCGTTTAGAAGTAAAAAAAACTTGTGCGATGTGTCCATACCAAAGAAAAAGAAAAACTTTTTATAAGTGTTATACCTGCCAGAAGCCAATTTGCCTGGAGCATGCAAGTAAAGTATGCAAAAACTGCATTACTGAAGACCGTTAAAAATATTTTTAGTTCATAACATGTTTATATTTTTGTTAGTTTTTACTGTTTACTTTTGTTTCTTAGTAGTCATTAAAAATAATAAATAATATGTCGTTTTTTTATGTAATTTTCGGGAATAACTACAATAGCGGTATTTAATACCGATATTCACGGATAGCGTAAAATTTATCAACCTCTCGGGTTAAGGGTTAAAGTATTTGTGCAAAATGTCTATCAAGAAAATTATAAACAGATATAAGAGCTTTTTGTGTTTATTATTAGTTACTTTTTATTATTAGGTGACCTACAATAAATAATTTTCTTTTTTTTTTTTTTTTTGTATTCTTTATTTCATTTTTAAATAAAGGCAGCCTACTTTATACCTGCGTCTGTTTTCTATACCATTTATTTAATATTATAGTGTTGTCTAAGTATTTCCAAACCAAATGTTTAGAAAAATACCCCAAAATTGACATTTTTGAGTTCTAAAGGAGACTTATTTCAAATACCTATAATGCATTTCGGCTGTTTTCTATACCATTTATTTAATATTATAGTGTTGTCTAAGTATTTCGAAACTAAATGTTCAGAAAAATACCCCAAAATTAAAATTTTTGAGTTCCAAAGGCTTATTTCAAATACCTATAATGCATTTCGACGATTATCTAGTTATCATCAGATAACACACAAAAAATATTAATTTAAATAAAAACAAACAAATACTGGACTATATTATTTATTCGTTTGGGTTAAAATGCATTATATATGTCATTGTTACTAGGTTTATGAAGCTTGATTTAGAAGTACCAGGTTTTGAAACTTGTTAACTAGACTAATTCAGACAATACATATTATTCTTCGCATCTCCGTTCTTCTATGATAGATATGGTAGGTTTCATATTCCAAGTGAATCACGCACTGTGTGAAGAGTAAACAATTTTTTGTCGGATCGGTTAATCATCTGACCCAGGGATCGACTATTAAACAGTTCATTTTTAAGTGCCTTCACGTGCAGTGTGGAAAATTTAAATCTAACAAAAATGCCGATTAATCGAAAAAGAAAAGCGATAAAAGAGTTACTACGAATGAAAAATAAATTCATCTTCCGATTCGGATTATTCACAGGGTAAGTTTTATTTTGAACTTTATATTTTTTCTTTCGTGTGCAGTGTTAATTAGGTTATTAAAATAAGTATAATGTATTAGTATACATATACAGGGTGTAGTTGTTTTAACTACGATGCCCGCAAACACTTTTTAGCTATTAAATAATGCAAAATATTATTGATTTTGCTCTACTTAAAACATTTTTTGTGCACTTTTAATAGTATACATATACAGGGTGTAGTTGTTTGCTTTTAAATAATCCAAGATCTTATGGATTTTGCTTGTCTTAATATTTTTTTGTGCTTTATTAATAGTATGATTGGACCGATATATAGACGTAAACATCAGCAATCCCAAAAAGGCTCGGATTTCAATAAAGTCAGTCCTTGTATTCTGTGGATTTGTTTTTAATGAGTAGCTCTTATTTCTCTAAACTTCGTTAGTATGCAACGATTTCATTTGTCATAGCTTCATCGAATAACAGATTCCAAATTTCTTCAATATTGGGTTTATTTCCCAACAGGGTGTAGTTGTTTTGACTACGATGCCCGCAAACATTTGTTTGCTATTAAATAATACAAGATCTTATTGATTTGCATATTAAACATTTTGTGCATTATTAATAGTAAACATATACAGATGAGTTGTTTTGACTACAATGCCTGAAACACTTGTTTGCTACTGAATAATAAAAGATGTTTTGATAGTGTTTTACCTAAAACATTTCTTGTACACTATTATTAGTATATATATATAGATATAGATGGCGTTGTCAGAGTGACATGTGCTTGCAGTGTGCAGCCAAAGTTTTTTTAAAATTTCAAGTTAAAACAGAGTGTTTTTTTGTATGTTAAGTTCCATATGGTTATTTATTGTGTGCTTTGACCGTATATTATACAATTGCACTCTTGTGTTCGCCAGTGTTTTATGGAGGAGTCTTTTTCAGTCAGGTTGCTTTTTGGAGGTTAGTTTCTGTCTCAAATATCAACAAACATGGTTCTTTCAGATAATGACATTGAAAAAATTAAGGGCATTTTCACGGACCGATTTCTTCAATCGGTTGCTGATAGAGTTGCCAACATTTTGGATAAAAAATATGAAGTGAAACTCAAAGAACAGGAGCAAACAATCTCCAAATTGAAGCAAGAAATAAGGGTTCTTAAAGAAGATAGTGTCAAGGTTCAAAGGGCAGTTGATGACCAGGAACAAGCTTCCCGAAACCTTAACATTAGAGTTTTCGGCCTTCCTTTGGAGGAGGGTGAAAATCTGCGCCAAAGGATGCAAGAAATATTTCGACGCGCTCAAATAAATATTGACAATTCGAGCATTAAAAAGTGCCACAGGGTTTTGGCTAAAAATAACAATAACAAGCCTCCTGCAGTTTTGGTTCGGTTTTCGAACGATACGGATCGCTTATCAGTTCTTAAAAACGGAAAAAAATTACGTTCTACCGGTGTGATAATAAAGGAAGATTTAACCAAAACACGACTTGCTCTTATAACGGCCGCTATAAACAAGTTTACATTTAAAAGTGCTTGGTGTCGCAATGGTGTTGTGTATGTTAAAATCAACAATGTTTTGCATCGTATAAGTGGCATGGAAGACTTGGATAATCTATAGAGAAGCAGTGTATGTTGATGTATTCGTTTCATTAATCTTTAGTACTAATAATTCATTGTTTTACCTTGCATTTTACCTTAAAAGTATAATTTTTCTAACCACATATTTTTTCCTTGTTAAGGTAACTATTTATATGTTATACGCGGGTCTACATGCCATACATTCTAAAACAATGTCAGAATGACTTTTTTTTATTCATTTAGAGTCTGTTGTGCATTTATAAATTATTTCTTTCTTTAACTCTTGTCTGTCTATAGACTCAAAACTATAATTGTTTTAATTTGAGTATAGATTCATGTTGAGGTTAAGAGTATTAATGCTTTTTTTATATTTATACAAATATTTTACATCATGGAGTGGCATTTCTGTTAATTACTGTTAATTGATTTGATCTTCAATATGCATGTATTGTTAAAAAAAAATTTTTTTGATAGATTAATTTAAAGCTGCTTCTAAAAAAGTTTTTTTATCGTTTTTTATTTCATTTATTTAAAAGGAGGAATATAGCTGTCTGAATATAAAAGACAAATTTTAGGATACAAAATGATGTTTTTGGTTTTGACTTTTTTGGATAGATTTTTTATAGATCGGTTAATTTCATTATATGTTAAAGTAGTATATAATTATCATTTTTTAAACTTTTTATACTGTTTTTCTGTAGGCATACCTGGTATGTTGGGATATTACATTTTAATTTATTTCTCTGTTTAAAATTGAATTAATTTTTACGGCTGTCACTGCTGCTTTTGATTGTTAATATTTTTGAAGTTATATTAGGTATATTTTTACCTTTTTCCTATACTTTTAATCCTAAATCTTTTTCTTTCTTTTTTCTTCTTTAATCCCTTTATCCTATTTTCTATGCATTGCGCGCATATTAATGTTAGATCTCTCTTAAATGGTTTTAATACTTTTAAACAGCATGTATTTGGTCTTGATTATCATATAATCGGTGTAACAGAGACATGGTTAAGCTCGAATATTGAGAGTGATGACCTTTCTCTGGATAACTATAATTTTATTAGACAGGATCGTATTGGTGGAGGTCGCGGGGGTGGAGTTGGCATTTATTTAAAGTCTAACCTTAAATTTACAGTACTGCGGAGTGAGTGCAAAGGCATGGTTGAGCACATTTGGCTGAAGGTTCAGGTAGAAAAGGAATCAATAATTGTTGGAAATATTTATAGACCGCCTGCATCCAACTGTCGGGAATTTCTGGATTTTTTTGAAGAAATTTTAATTGACTTTTATGCAGATTGCGATCGAATTGTTTGTTTGGGCGATTTTAACATAAACATGATGGACAGCGATGCTCTGCACGTTGTACAGTTAAATAATATTTTGGAAACTTTTAACCTTTGTCAAGTTATTTCTGAACCAACCAGGGTTTCTCATTTGAGCTGTTCCCTGATTGACTTGGTTTGTTGCGATACGAATATTGTACGGGAGAGTGGTATTCGAGATATTAACATCTCGGATCATTTTCTTGTGTATATAAAATTAAAACTTGGGCCTGATGAGCCGCTCAATACTTCGTACAAATTTAGAGCACTGGATCGCATTAACATGGCTCAATTTCAGGCTGATCTTGAAGGTGCTTCTTGGGATTCAATTTATCAAATAGAAAATATTGATGAAAAGGTTGCTTTTTGACTGACAATATACTCAATATTTTTGACAATCATGCGCCATTAAGAGTTAAAAATTGTCGGAAAAGACCATACAGTCCATGGATAACGAATAATATTAAATTTATGAAAAATCTTCGAAACCAGGCGCTTAATCGTTTTAGACGCACCCGCGATCCTGTCCATTGGAATTACTATAAACAGTTAAGGAATGTTACAACAAATGCTATAAGGGCTGAAAAAAGGGCATATTTAAATCAAAAATTTCAAAACTGTACCCCTAGAGAGAAATGGGCTGAATTAAAAAAATTAAACATACTTAAAAATAAAAATAAGAAAATTCCGGTCGGCCTAAAAAATGTCAATGAATTAAATTTTTTTTTCTCAAATAGCACAAAATAATAATAAACCTAAGCAAAATTTGTTAGATTTTTATGAGAATAATTTATTGTTCAACGAAACTTTTTCATTTTCCCAAATTAATGAAGAACTAATCTATAAGATTATTCTTAATATTAAGTCCAAGGCTTTTGGGGCTGATAACTTAAACATTACCCTAATCTCTTTATGCTGTCCTTTCTTAATTCCATATATAACTCATATTATTAATAGTTGTCTTATAAACTCTTACTTTCCCAAAAACTGGAAACTTGCCAATGTTTTACCATTGGCTAAAGTGAATAACCCTACAGAATTTAATCAGCTGCGTTCAATATCAATTTTGCCAACCTTTTCCAAAATATTGGAGAAAGTTATAGAGTTACAGATCTCCTGTTATGTTTATGGATTTCACGTTATTCCGCCTAAACAATCAGGTTTTAGAGTGGGGTATGGTTGCTCCACTGCACTTTCTGATATTATGGATGATGTAGTTACTGCATTAGATGTGGGCGAGGTAACTGTTTTGGTGCTATTAGATTACACCAAGGCATTTGATATGATTGACCACAACGTTATGGTATCTATTTTAAAGTACATTGGTTTTGAGCAGTCTGCAACTGCATTAATTTCTTCGTTTTTATCGGATAGAGAACAGCGGGTTTGTCTTGACGGTAACGTGTCTGAATTATTAGCTGTCAAATCGGGGGTACCTCAGGGCAGTATACTTGGTCCACTTTTATTTAATATTTATACTTCCAACTTAGTAAAATCTCTTAAACACTGTAAATATCATCTTTATGCAGATGATACTCAAATATATGCTTCATTTAAGCCAAGTCTTGCCGAAATTATGACCAATCAAATAAACATTGACTTAGATAAACTTCTGCGGCGCTCGGAGGATCATTTGTTAAAAATAAATCCAACTAAATCAACCGCTATACTTTTTTGCAACGATAGCTGCAGAAACCAATTGCAGGAAACTATTAAACTTAAACTAGGTGACAATATAATTCCGTTTAAAACCTCTGTAAAAAACTTAGGCCTAACTATAGATAACAAATTAAAATTTAATGAACATACTACTTTGTGTTTAAGAAGGGCATATTCAATGTTAAAAATAATTTACTCGCATAGATTTTATCTTTCAGTAAAAACTAAAGCCATGCTTTGTGAAGCGCTGGTATTATCCCATTTTAATTTTGCTGATCATTTGTACGGTCCTTTTTTGGATAGTCTGGATATAAAAAGAATTCAGAGAGCTCAAAATTCTTGCCTCAGACTGATATTTGGAATCAGACGTAGGCAAAGAATTTCACACAAATTACCCGAATTGGGGTGGCTTAACATGGAGCGGCGGCGTACCTTGCATTCCTTAGTATTTTTTTACAAAATTTTAAAATTTAAATGCCCTCCTTACTTGTGTCAAAAAATAAAATATAGGACTGATATTCATAATTTGAATATTCGTAGGTTAAATTTACTTACAATACCATCACATAATAGAGAAATATTTAAAAAATCATTCTCCTACCAAATTGCTTTGCTAATAAATAAATTTAAGGTTATGGAATTTTCCTCGTCAGTAGCCTCGTTTAAGAAAAAAATGCGATCCACTTTGCTGACAAATTAGAATACATTACACCCGTATTAACCTCCCCCATCCTCCTTTTCCCCTTAATTCTTCTTCTTTCTCTTTGTCTATCCTTTCACTTCTCTTTCTTTATCTCTGTCTTTCTATCTCTTTTCTATTTACCACTCTTTTTTAAGTTTTCTTACCATTTAATAAAATAGTTATATATTTATATGTTTTTTGGGCTCTAGCAGCTGCTTCTATATGGGGCAAGCTGATGTAGCCCTTTATTCCAAACAATTTTTTTTTATTGTAAATTGTATGAATATGTTTTTTTTTTTGGAATAAAAAACCATTTATTATTATTATATTTTTTTTGTGCATTAGAATTAGTAACCACATACAGGGTGTAGTTCGTTTTGACTATGAGGCCCGCAAACACTTGTTTGATTCATTGTACATATACGGGGTATAGTTCATTGTTTACCCAAGTACTATTCGAATGTATTTATTTTCAGAATCTCTATGTAACTCTAGTGAAGATTCTCATCTTAGAGAAAATAAGGAAACGGGCCAAAACAATACACTGTTAGAAGTTGAGGTTCAACCCAGTACATCGGCAGTACCTCAACAAGTAGATGTTAATAATAAAAAAATTGTTGAGTTGGGCGTAAATCCCACTAATCAAACTAAAAAAGGGACAGCTTTACATGAAGAACTAGTAGTACGATGGTCGAACTACTTAACATAAGGTATTCCAGCCGAAGCAAAGAAAGAATTGTTAATTAAGCAGAACTGGGAGCAGGCTTGACTATTATTGGCTCAATTTTGACTGAAAAATTATCTAGTACCTCAGGCAATACTGAAGATGATTTAGTGCAAAAATTATCAGATGCATCTCTTCATTTTGCCAGCGTTCATCATGCAGTATCAGTGAAAAGGAAATGGGAGGTAAATCCCTCTATAAACCAGGACAGCAGAGTTGCAGCCCAACAAAGCACTATAGACGACTATCTTTTTGGCTCAAGTTTTATGGAAAAGGTTAATTATTGCCAAGCAATGAAAAAAGCTAGCGAAAATATTAAGAACAAACCTTTCAAAATTATATACAGCTAATCAACCCCGGGAACTTCAACCAGCTATCATTTAAACCCCAAGCGTCATGTGTTCAACACCAAGATGAAAAGGGAGATAGGGAGAAAGAGCCAGCGAAACAGCAGAGAACAGAAGAAGGGGACATCAGAGAAGAACCACCCCCGACACCATCAACGTCCCGATCAACGTCAGTCGAGGACACCATACTACAAGTAGAGGTACCACAAAAAATTGCTTGCCGATTAAAACATTTTTATACAAATTGGCTTAAAATTGTTTATAATAGACAAGTTCTAAAATGGATTAAAGGTATAAAAATACCTTTTCACACCCGACCTAAAGAAAAACATTTTCGGTCAAAAAATATATCAAATTCTGAAATTAAATTTTATGAAAAGAAATTTTTAACCTTCTTAAAAAGGAGCAATTGCAAAATGCAAAAACCCTAAAAATCAATTTTTATCATCTTATTTTCTTATTAAAAAACCCAACGGAAAAACTCGCTTTATTTTAAATCTTAAAAAGCTAAATTGTTTTATACCTACAAATCATTTTAAACTTGATGATTATAGAACAGCAAGTAAACTTATAACAAAAGATTGCTACTTAGCAAACTTAGATTTGCAGGATGCTTATTTTTTATTGCCAATTCATAAAAATCATAGAAAATTTTTACGATTCAAATTTAAAAATCAGTTATTTAAATTTAATTGCCTGCCGTTCGGTATAAACATAGCGCCTTATATTTTTACTAAATTAATGAAGGAAGTCGCTAGACACCTTCGAACCTTGGGGTGTAAAGTATTAATATATTTAGATGATATTTTGATTATTGGAGAAAGTTATCAACAATGTTATAAAAGCATTAACATTCAATCAATCTTTTGAAATCACTAAGCTTAGTAATAAATTATGGAAAAAGCGTGCTTCAACCCGTCCAAAGAATTCAGTTCTTAGGCTATATTTTCGATTCTCATGAAATGACAATTAACTTACCAGAAAACAAAATTACAGATATTCTAAAATTACCTATAAAACAAAAAACAAAAAAATGTTAAGAATAAGAACCTTTGCATCACTAGTTGGAAAGTTGGTGTCTATTTCACCAGCCATAAATTATGGTGGGTCCACACAAAACCCTTTGAAATTGTTAAAATAAAAAATTTACAAAATAATAATATGAACTATAAGAAAAAAATGATTATTCCACAGGAATTAAAACAAGAATTTGATTGGTGGTTAATAAATGTCACTAGGGCAGGAAAAAGTATTTTAACAAAGCAATTTTGTTTAGAAATATTTTCAGACGCATCCATGACAGGTTGGGGTGCTTACTGCAATGGCCAAAAAGCAAAAGGGTTTTGGAATAAAGATGACCGTAAGAGTCACATAAACTACTTAGAATTAAAAGCCGCTTATTACAGTGTAAAAACATTCTCTAAAACTACCAGTAATTGTAATATTTTACTAAGAATGGATAATGTAACAGCAATTGCAACAATTAATAGAATGGGTAGTATTAAATTTAGACAACTTAATAATATTGCTAAAATTTTATGGAACTATTGTGAGATTAATAATATTTTTATTTATGCGTCATATATAAATACAAAGGAGAACATAGAGGCGGACTTCTTATCAAGAATTACATCCACAGAGACCGAATATGAACTAAATCAAGAGGTATTTACTCAAATAATCCATCAATTTGGTATACCACAAATCGACTTATTTGCATCCAAACTTAACAAAAAATGTAATAAATACATTTCCTGGGGTCCAGACCCTGACTCTTTATTAGTTGACGCATTTACAACTAACTGGAACACCTTAAAATTTTACGCGTTTCCACCATTCTTCCTAATCCATAAAGCCACAGGTATTTTGATTGTTCCAAATTGGCCTTCGCAGTCATGGTTTCCATTTTTCTGTGATTTATTAATAGAAGAACCAATTTTTTTTCCTCCGCATGATTATTTAATTTCTTCTTTTTCCAGATAAAAACATCCACTACACAAGACACTTTCCCTGGTGGCGGGAAAATTATCTGGGATTCGTTCCACAAACGAGGCATAACCGAGTCTGTTATTCCTATAATGATAAGTTCTATCGGGGCAAAAACAATAAAACAATATTCAGTTTGTAATAGAAAGTGGTGGGATTACTGTTTAAAACAAAAAGTTAGCCCATATACTTACGAAATAAATTTAATATTAAAATTTCTATTAAGTTGTGGTTAGTTGTGGTTAATGAAGGACTCTCTTATTCCTCCATTAATACATATCGATCATCCCTAATGTTAATATTAGACTTTAGTCTACACGATGGAAATACCATAAAACGGTTTTTAAAAGGAATTTATAACAAAAGGCCCGCTTTTCCAAAATACTCAACAACTTGGGATCCTAACCCGGTATTAATCTATTTAGCAAAGATCTATCCATTACATGTTTTTACCATAAAAATGTAACCTTAAAACTTGTTACCTTATTAGCTTTAACGTCCGCTAGCAGGGTATAAACAATTTCAAAAATATCTCTAGAAAATATAATCTATAAGGAGGACAAAATCGAAATTAAAATTTCAGAGCAAATTAAAACATCGGGCCCGAATAAATCCCAACCCTTTCTGGTATTTCCATATTTTTTTGACAAACCTGAATTATGCGTGGCGAAGACTCTAAAATATTATCTATCTATTACAAAATCTTTTCGGGAAAATGATAAGGGTTACCTAAGTTTGACGCACAAAAAACCCTATCATACCGCTTCTATCCAAACTATAAGTAGATGGATAAAGGAAGTCCTTCAGAAAAGTGGAATAGACACAAGTATTTTTACCGGTCACAGCCTTAGACATGCTAGTACTTCTGCTGCCTATAGATCAGGATTAAACATAGATTTAATTAAAAATACTGCTGGATGGACGAAAAGTTCATCAGTATTTGCAAATTTTTATAATCGGCCTTTAATAACCAGTAGAAATGAATTTGCTAATTCTGTCATTAGAGGAGTCTAAAAAAATAATGCTAGCTAGGTAATTAGGCCTTTACACTATTAATATTTCTTAAACTGTTATATTAAATATTTTTTTTTAAGTTTAGTTTTTTTTTGTTTCTATGTTAAATTTGTGTTCATTGTTATATATTGTAGTACATAAATAGTTTAATTATTCGTTTATTATACACTGCATTTAATCGCCCTAATTGTTTCTTTAAACATCTACCATATCTATCATAGAAGAACGGAGATGCGAAGAATAATTAAAAGATTGTTCGACTTACCTGTAAGGAAGATCAATCTTAATTATTCGAGCATCGGAGTTCTTCTATGATAGAGCCCTCCCTCCACACCCATCAGTAGGGCGATTAGTTCAGTCACAAATGAACTGTTTAATAGTCGATCCCTGGGTCAGATGATTAACCGATACGACAAAAAATTGTTTACTCTTCACACAGTGCGTGATTCACTTGGAATATGAAACCTACCATATCTATCATAGAAGAACTCCGATGCTCGAATAATTAAGATTGATCTTCCTTACAGGTAAGTCAAACAATCTTTTAAATATAGTCTAGTCAAGAAGTGTTTCCTGCAAAAAACCGTTAGAAGGCTTCAAAAAAATATGATAGCTAATCGACGCGAAATGAAAATGTGAGGAAGAAGTTTTGAGGATTTTGATTTATATGATAGTTAAAACTATAAGAGATAGCGGAAATTGCAAAAAAGATCCTTGAAAAAGAGGAAATTGCAATAAAAAGTACTAGTTCTATCTCCATTAGTTACAATTTTAATTTAACGCTGATAATGGGCCTCCGCGCGACATTTTTGGTTGCGCGCTCGGCGTCAAAACCGAGTATGTCACACTAAATAATTTTTTTAGGGTATTAAATGGTAACGGAAAATTTATAAAAAATTATGGTGTATTCAGAGCACAAGTGGAAGACAACTTTCTTTATTTGTCTTTGTATGTTTATTTGTTTATTTGTCTACGATAAAACATATTTTTACCACAAAAAAATTTTGTCAACCATTAACATTATGTAACTCTTTTAAAAGTTGAGATATAGCGTTCTAAAGATGGCCTTTTTTATCTAAAATTCAGAAATCCAATATCTCTCAAAGCCTAAAGTGTTGTGCATATTCGAAAAGCTGAAAAAATTCCTATAAAATAAACGACTTAATAGCAAAAAATTGCAATTAAGCCCAATTTCATTTATGTAAAATAATGTCAGCTGTCAAATTTTTTAATGGATTTTTTGACAGTTGACATTGATTAGAATGGATGTAAGTGGGTAGATTTTAAAAAGTTAAGAAAACGGGTAGAAAAAAAAACCGTCTTTACCTATATTAATTAGTCTCTATAAGACGGAAAATAGGCGACTGTTTTTATCTTGAAAACAATTGAACCAAAGATGGACATATCATGCATCAAATTATATCAAATTTAGCGTAGTAGTAGTAGTAGTAGTAGTAGTAGTAGAATCTAAAAATAAATTAAAATTTAGGGTCTCATTACTGTATACTTAACAAATATTTTCCTAAGATAGAGCCTTACGGATAGTATAGGTTGTCATAAGAACGAAATTCCTAACCACATTGATGTAGGACTAATAGACCTATATACACACGCACAACTCGGGATATAAAAAAAAAGTTGATTTGGGTAACTTCATCGTAAGTTTGTATGCTAGCCCTTGCTTTTGTATCTAATAATTAAATACATTTGGAAATATAACGAAAAAGGAAAATGAATAGTTATCTTTTAATACCCTGCATTTGTTAAGCCATTAATAATATATATTTGGATAAACAAATATCATACTATCCATACTTCTCCCGTGAGCGGATTTACTATTGTCACTTGCAATCTAAAACCTAAGAATATGGAATGCTTATTTCATAAAAAACAGTAATAATAAGTACGGCAACATTGCAGGAGTATATATATATATATATATATATATATATATATATATATATATATATATATATATATATATATATATATATATATATATATATATATATATATATATATATATATATTCTGTACCTCGGAGGGATACAACACTATGTCCATTTTTTTCCATATTGACTTTATTACAGAGTTAAAATCAGCTTTTCTCATATTTCTTAGAGGAATAGAGCACTATGTCCAAAACCAGTTAGAACTGGATATAGCATGTTTTAAAACAACACCAAGTCCACTTTCATTTAGAGGGATAGAACACCATGTGGACTTGGTGTTTTATCCTTCTGAAGCATGTGAATTACTACTGGACATAGTGGTGTATACCTCTACACAGCCTGGCGGATTGTTAGTGAACTAAGAGTACTTTTGACAGTTCTGATGAGTTTACATAGTTGGATGTATTTTAAGTCATAATATTTGCTCTTTTTTAGTAATAGTAAGAATAATGAACCATAATTCTCGTGGGAGAAAGATTCTGGAACTATTGAAAAGTTCTAAAAAAGATTCTACTACAGGTAAGCTACTGTTTAGCTCATTATTTTTAATGTGATATACATAACCACAAATAGTTAATGTAATGTTTTGTTATGAACCTAAACTTCAAAATATTATTTTTTACATGTAATATTATAAGACTTGTTTTATTTCAGAACCAAATCATACAAACAGCAAGGATGTTGAAAATGAAGAGGATAATGGAGATGACTTGAGTTTCGACGAAGATGATGATGACTCTGATCGGGACAAAAATTATGAACCGCCAAGCTCTGAAACGGATTCCAGTGATGATGTCCCTGTATTTAATGAAATACAAAATGAGGTCAGTAGAAATAAAACTAGTGCTAAAACAAACTCAAATGGACATGAGCTACGTTTACTTGAGGAAGACTTATTTTTAAACAGCGACAATGACAATATTGCAGGAAATCAAGTAGGCCTAGATTTGCAAGGAACAGTAGGCGTAAGGAGAAAAGTGAAAAATAAATCTATTTCTACTCAGATAGGTAAAAAACGTGTCGTTCATACCAGTGAATGGGCATGTAATATTCAGAAACGTAAATATTCTGCAGGTGAAGAATATATTAGTAAAAAGGGTAAAGTTGTCCCTGCCAGAATTATTAAACCTCCTTGTTCTTGCAGACTGAAATGTTCTGAAAAATTATTACAAAGTGACAGACAGGAGATCTTTAATGCATACTGGAGTCAGGAGAAGGGAAATGACACAAAACGGCAATTCATTGTTTCATGTGTAGAGAAGCATAGTACTGTCCGTTCAAGAAAACGAGACCTTGCCTCCAATAAGTCAAAACAAAATACTCTACAATATTATTTTACAGTAAAAGGCATACGAACTAGAGTATGTAAACTTATGTTTTTAAATACACTATCTATATCAAACACCGTGGTAGTTAATGTTTTGAAAAATATTGAACCAGGTGGAATTGTAAAAACCGATCAAAGGGGTAAGCAAACTCCCGTCAATAAAACACATGATGACACTGTTGAAAGTGTAGTAAGACACATCTCTTCCTTCCCAAATTATAGCAGTCATTACACTAGGGAAAAGAGTGATATGAAGTATTTGGGTCCGCACCTGAACATAGAGAAAATGTATGAACTGTATGTAGAGGATTGTAATGAAAATGATTTCAACCCTTTGTTAATAGCTAAAAAATGGCTCTACTACGATGTGTTCAACAAAAAATTCAAGTTGAATTTCAAACCACCAGAAATAGACACGTGTGATACATGTGATTATTTTCAAGCAAAATTAAAAAATAATTTGACTCTAGATGAAAAAAATTCTATTGAGGAAGACCATAATGCACATCTGGATGAATCTAAATTAAGGTATGATTTAAAAAGCGAGGACACCAAAAGGGCTAACAATACCCTTAAGGTATTAACGGGTGATCTTCAAAAATGTTTGCCGTCACCCCTTATAACAAATTGCATAAGCTTTTACAAGAGAAAACTTTGGACGTTGAATTACACCCTTTTTGATTCTTCTGATTCGTCAGTCCATTGTATTATGTGGGACGAATCCAAAGGAGCTCGTGGCGGAAATGAAATCGGATCTGCATTACTGAAATGGGCAGATACCGTCATTCCTGGCAGTGACATTGAAGAAATCATTCTGTGGTCGGATAATTGTTACGGCCAGAATAAGAATATTAGTCTTATTATGTGTTTCTTTTGGATACTCAATAAGTATCCTCAAGTAAAAATCATCACTCAAAAGTTTCTACTAAAGGGCCACACGCATATGGAGGCGGATACTGTCCATGCGCTGATAGAGCGGAAGAGAAAAAAACTTAACAACATGACAATTCTAACGCCCTGGGATTGGCAGCAGTTAGTCAGACAAACCTCAATGAAATATACTGTGCATAATATGGAACTGGAAGATTTTAAAAATTTTAGGTCTTTGTACGATGTCAAAATATGTGAAAATCCGCCCTTTATTAACAGAAAAAATGATGTCAACAAAGAACAAGTTCTTTTGTCAACCTGTGTTCAACTGCAAGTAAAACAGAACAGCATGGGAACTCTGTTTTTGAAAAGTAATTTTGCAAATGAAAACCAGGAGATTGACCTTGTTAGGTTTCGAAGGCGACACCTTACATTGCCAAATGATTTGCAACTGGTAACACAAAGTCCAATACCAATATCACAACAAAGTATAATGATCTATTGGCATTACTACCATATGTTCCTACAGTTTGCCATGATTTTTATAAAAACTTAAAGCATACTAGTAATACCACTAGTGAGTACCCTGAAGGAGACTTACCTGATGATGACTGAGTTTTTTTCATCTAAAATACCATTTTGGTTGAATACATAGATGTATTATTTGTATTTGTAAAGAGAATTATAAATAAAATAGTTAAATACATTTTGTAAGTCAAATAGTATTGTGGTTGTTATTGAATATCCCACATTAGGTCTTATAGTACAATAACTTTATTAGAGGGATACAACACCATGTCCATTAAAAGTAAAAAAACCGTAAAAAGGTTTTTTTTTATTTTATAACAACTGCATGATGTAAATAACAATAAGTAGAATGTTCTGGTAAAATATTGTTTCAACATCTCAATAAATAGCTGTGCCAATAACACTTTTTGTTGAAAAAAAGTTTAAAACTCCTCTCCTGTAAAGTTATGAAAATGGATATAGTGTTGTATCCCTCCGAGGTACAGATATATATATATATATATATATATATATATATATATATATATATATATATATATATATATATATATATATATATATATATATAAGTTAAGAAAAGGGAAAGGATCACGACTGTCTAGTTAAGAAAAAAAATTTGGGAAATTATTGGGGAGTGCAGTCTTATGGGAAAACTGGCCTGGGAGGTTAAGAAAAAACCCTTTATTTTTTCCCGTCAACCTTTCGTGTATATTTCATACTCATCCTCAGGGCTCACTACAAAAACAGAAAGACTAGTGTTAGTAGACTAACAACTAACTTTTTTCTATTTCAAAGTTCCTTACCAAAGTAGGTTACAAATTGTAAAACAGCTCGAAGATGAACGGGAAAAAGCCCATTCAAGAAAACAACAGACGGAACACCATATTATTACCAAAAACTGGGGAAGGACAACCTCTGGTTGTTTTTAAAAAAAATCAAGTACTTTTCTACATTTTTCCAACTTTTTCGTTGGAGAAACCACTGAACACGGTCTTTTGTCTAAAAGTAAGGTTAACCTGTCTTGGGGGACAAGGATAGAAGGATAACTGGTGGAGTTGTTGTAGAACAGAAAGGGATGGGATGCTGGTTTGGTGGAAGGTTAGAGTGGAGATGGAGACAGGGTTTGGGAAAAGTTATTTCACCAAGAAAAGAATAATTACAAAACGAGGAAAATGGCAGTGCGTCTTTCTTATTTTTGGGATTTTAGGTACCAGTGAATTACGAGGAAAATTTTAAAAAAAGTTGTCAATGGTTAGTTTTAATATATATAATATATATATATATATATATATATATATATATATATATATATATATATATATATATATATATATATATATATATATATATATATATATATATATATATATATATATATATATGAATGAAAATGCTATAATTTGAAAAACTTTAAAAAACCATAAAGTCTGACAATTTACCCATTTAAAAATATAAAAATTATTTAATCTAGTAAACATCATACAGGAACGAGATTTATTATTAATTTTATAAGAAAAACAAAAGGCAGCCAACAACCACTACTCATCAGGTGCTGGACGGTCAATCAACCTAATTAATTTATCTCTGTGTAATCTGAGGAGATATTCATATATTGTGCTCAGCACAATATATGAATATTTAGCACAGATTCTTAATACCGTACGTACGCAATGGGTCTGTTTGTTATTCAGTAATTTTTTACATTTTTTTTACCTACGTAGTCCTATAATACACCTTCCATAGGAGCGCTTACCTAAAAAAAAGTGTAAAATGGTGTGCACTATTTCTGCATAACAAACAGACCTTATATCAACAATTTTTTTTATAAACTATTTTTCGCGAGTGGAATATTGCAGCTAATTTTAACTCTTCCAAAGAGATTGGACCTAACTAGTAGCCTTTTGCCGCTCAACCGTGCAAATAGCGTTCGTTAGAGAGAAAGAAGAATAAGTAAATTAAACGGTAACAAAAGAAGATATAGTGATTTTAGAAATATGGTCACCATTTTATAACTTCATATCTATACCAGTAACACTAGTCAGGAGTTGTGTTACTTCAATTGACGGATATAAAATGCTTATAACCTACTACTGAATTAATTTCATTTCCATTGATCTTTATCATTTGTGTTAATTGCCAAAGAACACAATTTACATGGCTTACGAAGGGACGATTCGAGAGGTGCATCGAGTTATGGACTCCCACTTTGCGTACTTATAGTGTGGGTAGGAACCAACCAACCCCAAAATTGTAGGTGCCAACTCAGCTTCGTTTTTTAAAAATGGCTAGTCAAAGATGTAAGGAACCTTATGTACAAATAGCTTGTGCGGCAACGCGATGAGACTAGTAACCTAGCTACATGAGAATCAGACTTGCGTCCAGAGGGTTCTGGTTTGAGTCCCGTCAAAGTTGTAATTTTTTTAATTTTAAGTCAAGATTAATATTTTACCATTAAAAAATTACAAGAATAAAAAATAAAATTTTACGTGCCATTATTGATTAAAACCTAAATGTCATTTTTTTTACTGGCACTTTTTCGAAAACGAAGCCGAGTGGGAACCTTCAATTTTAGGGTTTGTTTGGTACCTACCCACACTATAAGCACGCGAAGTGGGAGCCCATAACTCGATGCACCTCCCGGCAGGGTTGCCAGATCAGTCAGCGGAATATACCCAATTAATATTTAAAAATCCCCAAATTTGGGACTTGAAAGCAAAAATCCCCAATTTTTTTATATAATAAATTTTATTCTTTTTTTATTAAAATGTGTTCTTTATGCGCATGAAATCCCCAAAAATAGTCTGTTTAACGAATAAGTCCTCAAAAGTAAAAAAATATATTCTAATATAAAGTACCTATGCCATAATATTAAATACACCTTAAAACAAACATAATAGGTAGTACATAAACAAATGTTTACATAAAATTTCTTTGTACTAAAACTAGGACCTAAATAACATAAATAATACATAAAAATACAAATACATAAGAAGAAAATATAATATAGGAAAAAGTGTATGTATTCATACTAGTATAATATAAAGGTATGTACCTTATTATCATTAATGTCATCAAACCTTTTCAAAACGTCAGCATTAAATTTGTTTTGCATGGCTTCTGATGGAAGAAAAGTTACACAACTGCTATTTCCAAGATCAAACCGTACTCTCATTATTGCATCCGCACTTGAAACTAAAAGTCGGTTTCGTAATTTATCTTTTATTAAAGACATAATTGAAAATTCCCTTTCTAGTGCAGCGTTAGAGAATGGTAAAGAAAGAAGTGATAAAGCTTATTTTGACATATTCTTAAACCGATTTTCACCTGGGGCATTTTTATTTTGGACCACTTCATTCCATAAAGGCTCAGGATCTTCCAAATTGTCCACTCTGTTCTGTAAAGAGCATTCCACTCTTTAACAGTGAAATTAACATCGTCGCAGATTAGCTTTTCAAAGTGGATACGTCAGATCGTTTAATTTGTGACGTGGTATTTTCTGAGGTTTGAAAAGCAATTTTTTACGAAATGTCAATGTTTTTTGAAGACAGAGAGTAATTAAAACATCTTTACATCTTTTTCAGATAAATGCTACTTCGTCGTTGTGAAGTCTTATTTGTGCCTCATTAAATGAATATTCGAAATTCATAATATCCATACTCATCCATGCCGTAAAGTCAAAGGAAAATAGATCCTTGTCAAGGATTTTTTCTAGGCGCATGAGTGGTACGAGAATGCTTATGTAATGTCTTAATAAATTCAAAAGCTCTTTCATTAGTTTTAGGAGATTTGTTTTATCACTTTGAAAGGCGATATTAAGTTAGTTAAATCTTTTAAAGTAACTTTCAGAAAAACCATGTATACCATATTTTTTCTATCTGCCAACATATCGTAAAGCTGTTGGGCTATATAGCATATCTCCTTATCATTTGATAGCTAAAAGTGGAATTGTAGAATATCCTACTGATCCAATATTTATATATTACGATAGCATTATATCTTGCCAACCACCTGGTACGGCTTAATTTGTCAATTTTTGTTGGTGTCGCTTCATTCATCACTTCACTTTATATTCAATTTGATGCTTCAAAACTGCAACTGAACCATATATATATATATATATATATATATATATATATATATATATATATATATATATATATATATATATATATATATATATATATATATATATATATATATATATATATATATATATATATATATATATATATATATATATATATATATATATATATATATATATATATATATATATATATATATTATATTATTATTAAATATTATATATATTATTATCATACGTTACCTTTAACCTACGTGCATTTTTTAAAATGGAACCTGTGGATTTGTATATTGGAGTACTTGTATCATCTATCTTCCTCTAAAATTTTGTTAACATCGGTTCAGTAATTTCAGAGAAAAAATAAATCTTAAAAAAAATGTGTTGCACTATTGAATTTAAAAATGAATCAAAATACCATTAGTGCTTGGATTAATGAAATTAAACAACAAACTTATTAAGTAACGTAATATCAGTCGCTTAGGTCATGTTTGGTTAATTCGAACTGAACAGGATGTTCAAACTTTAGTGTCAAACTCTTCGTTAAATTAAATTTGAAAGCACTTTATTTTTCCTATTTTAAATATAAGCCCCTGTATATTTTTAGGTCGTTAGATGCAGAATTAAAAAACAAACATTTTTCTAATTAAACCTATGAAATTCCTTACAAATTAAAAGTTATTCGTTGAAAAAAACCCCTTTTGGCATCTATTTTAATAGTAATATCATTGAATAAAAAAGATAGGTGGCTCTGAAAAAAAATTTATTGACATTAAAGTTTATTTAACCAACATAATTTTTTGGATTAATAAAAAACAACAAATTATTAAGTAACGTAATATCAGTCGCTCAGGCTGGGTTTGGGTTTAAATTTTTAAAGGTACAGGATGTCCAAAATTTAGTGTCAAACTCTTCAAATTTGAAAGCACTTTATTTTTTAATTATAACCCTATCAAAATTCCCAACGCATTAAAAATTATTCGTTGAAAACCCATTTTGGCATCGATTTTAATAGTAAAAAACCCTTGAATAAAAATGATAGGTGGCTATGAAAAAAAATTTATTGACATAAGAGTTTCCTAATAACTTTAATTATTACCTAGAAATTGGTTAAAGTTACATAAATGTTAGCCAAAAGTTATTAAAATTAAAAAATAGGTTCATTTAACATTTAAAGGTTTTTTTTAAATTTAAATTTTAAATTTTAAATTTAAAAAATAATAAATTTTTCTTCCCAATTTTATAATACGTCAAAATATAATATATATATATATATATATATATATATATATATATATATATATATATATATATATATATATATATATATATATATATATATATATATATATAACGACGATTGGACGACGACCTCAAAGAAATATTTTCTGGTAAATTTTTGGATCCTTCTTCTTTTACCATCACCGAAGAGCCTCCACTTCTTATTGAACCTCTTGCATCATTAAGACGGGTGATGACAATAACGAAATACTTGATGGCAGCAGTGCGGAAACGCGTAATGAAAATATGACAACAGGCGACATGGCAGCAGTGCAGAAACAGGCAATGAAAACATGGAGATAGGCGATGACAACAACGATCCCGATTTTCAACCAATTCCAGAAAATTCTGACAGTTCTAAATCGCCTTAAAACATTTCAGATTTGCAAAATGATAAAATAAATTCAGATGATCCTTAAAACGAAAGCCTAAAAAGGAAGCGGTCTATAAAAAAATAGAAATGGACAAGAATAGATGGGAAAAGAACAAAAACAGTTTAAATAGAAAAATGGGAAAGTCTTATAAGGGAAAGAAAAAGGAATGGAAAATGGAGGTACGATTATTGAAAAAACCCGAGATTCAAAAGAAGTTAAATTGAAATTAAAGTCGAAATAAAATCCGCCCTGATGTGCCCCAGAATTAGTGAACATGAGAGAAGAATTTTTGAAGAGTTTTGGCAATGGACGTGGTCTGAAAAGAAGTTGTTTGTAAAAAAACCATGTATTGTACAGAGAACACTCAGAAAACGAGGCCTAAATGAAGCTTTGAGAAGAACTTATTCAAACACATTCTTTTTGGGGTTTCCCCAAAGAATAAGAATTTGTAAAACCTTGTTTCTAAATACACTAGGTGTAAAGGAATGGGTTATAAAGAAATGGGCCAAGAGCGGACTGGAAGAGAATGTCGTGACTGTGCAAAATCAACAGAATTGTGGTATCGGTAATGGTATGAAAACAGCTTAAAGTATTTTTTGATTCTCTACCAAAAATGGAGTCCCATTATTATAGAGCCATAACTTCAAAACTTACATGAAACCAATGTACCAGAAGAGTCAACTGTACAAATTCTACAAATCTGATTTTTGCAAAAATCGAAACCAAAAAGCCGTATCGATAGCCACTTTTCACAAACAATTTGAAAAGAATAATCTTTCCCTATATAGACCAAAGATCTTTCCTTGTGATATTTGCGTGTCATTTTAAACAGGAAATATTTCGGAAGATGATTATAATGAACATATTAAATTTAAGGATGAAGCACGAGCTGAAAAAATGACGGTAAACAATCACAGAATGATGTATTTGCCATGGATCTTCAATCGGTTTTACTTTGTCCGACATCAAATGTATCTTCATTTATTAAAAAATGAAATTTATTGTCCATAATTTCACAGTTTATGACATTAAAGCCAAAAGGCTTCTGTTACTTATGGAATGAGTCTGAAGGTGGGTTGACAAGTAAAGAGTTTACCAGTATTATTGTTCATTTCAAAAGCAAATGTAGAGATACATAATTTAAAGGAAAGAAGCACTGAGGAAATCCAAATTATATTAGGGGAGTGATGGTTGCGGATACCCAAATCGAAACTGTACTCTATCAAATGGTTTATTAAACTTTGCCTTAGAGACTGGTATAACTGTAATCCAAATTTTTTACAAAAAAGGGCACACGCAGATGGAAGTCGACAGTGTACATACGGTTATTGAGCGACAAATTCGAAAAAAAAAATTAATATTCCAGCAGACTACGTATACATCTGTAAAACCGCTTGTCATAAAAGTCCTTATAATGTAGAATATCTAATGCACGATTTCCTTAAAAAAAACGATCACTTTCAGTTTATTAATCAATAAAAACCAGGAAAAGTTGTTGCCGGTAAACCACGGTTTAATGATAAAGCATTGAAATACTCCAAAGGTATTTTTTTAAGCTTGTCGTAAACCCAGATTGGAAAAACCCTTTCTGATACGGCTAAATATCAGTAATATTGTACCTATCAATTTTAGTGACCTTTCTCCAACTACAAACTCGGCTAAAAAAGTTTGGGAAAGTTTGAGCATCTTCAGCAATTAAAATTATCCATGGAACGTGATTATCACGATTTTTATGATAAGCTACCCCATTAAAACTAGATATTTTTTTCTTTTATATTACGTACTGCCTTACCTCTATTAACAATGATTTGTTGATTTGCTGATTATAATTAGAATTACATTTTTTATATTTAAATAAAGCGTTTTCCTAACATTGACATTAGTTTCATTACTCCTTTAAAAAATGCGTATCTCCAATTCATTGACCAAACTTTATTAAGAAAAATGCCTAACTCCTTATTTTTGTTGAAAATAATTCTATATAGCAAAATTCAAAGTATACTCTAGTGATCTAGATTACTTTTGGTGGTGACTACAAACTAGAATCAAATTTTTTTAAAGTTCTTATTGCTATACAGAAAATTACGTTTTTAACGTTTCCTAAAAAGTTTTTAAAAATCGAAGTTACGCATTTTTATGAATTAAATAATATATATATATATATATATATATATATATATATATATATATATATATATATATATATATATATATATATATATATATATATATATATATATATATATATATATATATATATATATATATATATATATATATATGTATATATATATATATATATATATATATATATATATATATATATATATATATATATATATATATATATATTGAAAAGATACACATTTAGAGCAATTTTAATTTCAATAAATATGTTGTAGGAATTTTATAAATTCTTCTAGTGCATCTCAAGAATATTTTGTTGACATGAACGATGGAATTTGCTATTGCCTTATAGCAGAAAATGGAAAATATGTAAGCATCAATCGTTTATTATTACCCACTTTGGGTTAAAAGACATATGCAATGTATTAATTGTCAAAATCAAAGTTGTATTATACGAAATTGTTACTGTATCATAAAGTGTTGTACTGGCCGTAGCTTCTTATTTACTTGCCATAGGTTCAATTAGGTTAGGCCAAACATATAAAAAGGCAACCGCAGCTTGATGGCGAGACTAGTACTGTAGTAGCAGACATGCTTAAAAGAGGTCTTGAGAGGCCGACTTCTCGTGTTTTGTATGTCTTCTAAAATATGCTAATATACATATTATAAACTGGATTGTAGTGGTTTTATTGCAAATGTAGAAACCACCCTGGATATATTACATGGTGTCAGGTTACTCACTTTTACACGGGAGGGACAGAATTGGGGGAATTTTAGTGCAAAAATTCAAGTCACGTTAATACAAAATGGACTCCATGTTTAAGCCCCCAGAGCCGCTTGTTGTATCGGATGGAAATTTGTCGGAACAATGGAAAAAATTCAAGCAGAGATTTGAATTGTATGCAGTTGCAACAGACTTAAAGTCTAAAAGCAAGGAGCAACAAGTTGCCGTATTTTTGACAATTATAGGAGAAGATGGGCTAGAATTGTACAACTCATTTACATTAACTACGGAAGAACAAAAGTCGCTTGACGTGATTACTGCTAAATTTGATGAATATTGCTCGCCTAAAAAGAACATTATTTTTGAAAGATTTAAGTTCAATTCGGTGACGCAGAAGGAAGGGCAAAGTTTTGACAACTTTTTGACTGAACTGCGAAAAAGTGTAAAAACGACTGGAATAAAAGTAATCAAAAATAAATGGTTAGAGACCGCATAGTGTTTTAATTTATGACAAGGGAAACTCAAGAAAGTTACTGGGGGGAACCAAACTTTACATTGGATAAAGCGATAGTCTATTGCAGAAGTGTAGAGGCTAGTAGATTTTAAGCAAAGCTTCTTAAAGATGAGACCACCATCAATGCGTGGTTCATAGAAGCCAAAACACAAAAAAGGGTGATAGACATGAGGAAAAATATGGAATTGTAAATATTGCGGATACCACATAAAAAGGAAGATGTCCAGCGTTTGGCGAAAAATGTGACAACTGTGGTGCCAAGAATCACTTTGCTTCAGTCTGCATGAAAAAGAAAGCAAGAATAGGAATATGTTACCCAAAAAGTGCATAAAATTACAAGAAACTGACTCAAGTGAAGGAATTGGTAGCGAGTTCTATGTAAGTTCGGTGACTCAGTGTGTGGATGCACTAGAGGCTTTCTGAAACAAGGTAGGCTAGAAGGTACAGACATTGAATTTAAATTAGATACAGGTGCTGAAATTAATGTACTTCCTTTAGATTTGTTTAAAATAATTAGGACAGGAAAAACACTAAAACCTACAAATATTACATTGCTGTCATATGGTAAATAATAAGTTTTAAATTAAACCTGTGGGAGAAATTTCCTAAATTGCTTTGTTAAAAATCTTGTAACTAGATTTAAAATTTTTTAATAGTTGATTGTCAAAATCAAATGGCACTAATGGGATTACATTCTTGTATAGAATTAAACCTTTTAAAACGTGTTGATAACCTTAACGAGTCTTTTAACACTGTAGATGATATGGTTTCTAGTTATGCTAGCGTTTTTTCTGGTCTAGGTGAATTTCAAAAAAATATAAAATTATTCTTAAAGATAATGTTGTACCACATACTAGCCATTAAGACGTGTGCCAGGGGCCTTCTGAAAAGCTTAAAAATAAATTGAGGAGCTCGAGTCACTTAAAATTATTTCTAAAGATGAAAAGCCTACAGATTGGCTTAATCCTCTAGTAATATTTGGGAAAAAAAAAATGGTGATCTACGGTAATGTCTTGATCCCAAATTCTTGAATCAAGCCATAAGGCGTGAACCATTTTTAATTCCCACCTCGGAAGAAATTGCAAGTAAATTATGTGGCAAGAAATATTTTACAGTACTCGATATGGGGGAAAAATGGTTATTTTAAGTGGTGTTAGATGAAGAGTCATCTGAGTATTGTGCTTTTGCAACTCCTTTTGGTAGTTACAAGTTTTGTCGAATGCCATTTGGCATCAGCTCAGCTCCTGAAGTTTTTCAAAAATTAAATTTTGAAATTTTGGTGACATTAGTGGTGTCAAATTTATTTTGCGACCTTATTATAACGGGATCAACGAAAGTTGAACATGATCAAAATTTAAAATCTGTTTTAGAAAGAGCAAAAAAAAGTAATTTAAAGTTTAATAAAGATAAAATTTAATTTTTTCTTAAATCGATGAAATTTATGGGTCAAATTTTACAGAAAATGGTATCGAGGCTAGTGATGAGTACACAAAGGCTATTAAAACATGCCACAACCAAAAAATAAGCAAGATCTTTTAAGACTACTTGGTATGGCAAAATACTTAAATAAGTTTATTCCAAATTTATTTAAAATTACAGCCTCTTTAAGGAATCTGACTCGAAATGATGTTAGGTGGCATTGGAATAGTGAACATGAAAATTCGCTAAACCAATTAAAACATTTAATTACAAATACACCAGTTTTAACATTTTTTAATCCCTCTCTTCCAATAGAGATTGAGGCAGATTCGTCAAAAGATGGCGCTGGTACATGTATTATGCAAAATGGACATCCCATTGCATATGCTTCCAGAAGTTTAACAGAAACAGAGGTAAAATATGTCCAGATTGAAAAAGAACTTTTAGCTATTGTCTTTAGTTGTCAAAAATTTCATTATTTAATCTATGGTGCAAAAAATGTAACTGTCTTTACAGATCACATTAGAGGCCATTTTTAAAAAAGACTTACAACAAGTCCCTCCCCGTTTACAGCGAATGCTCTTAAAAAGTATTCATTATAATCTGAAAATTGTTTACAAGCCAGGAAAGTATTTACATATTTCTGACATACTTTCAAGGGCATTTTTAACTGAAAATAATCCAAATTTAGATTTAGAGCTAGAACATGTTGTACATTTAGTTTCCAGATATTTACCAATGTCTGATGAAATAAAAAATGAACTTAAAAAAGCCTATGAAGATGACAAGGTCCTATATTGAACAATTTATAAAAAATTGTAAAACTTGTGAGCCTTTTGCAAAAAAAAATAATAAGCAAACTCTTTTACCTTATCCAATTCCTGATAGACCATGGCAGAGAATAGGCGCAGATATTTTCACTTATGCAAATAACTCTTATCTGGTTTTAATGGATGCATTTTCAAATTGGTTAGAAATTTTATTGTTAAAGAATAAATCCGCCTTAGAAGTCATTCAAAAATTAAAAGTTATTTTTTCAAAATTTGGTAGTCCAGATGAGTTAGTATGTGACAATGTACCCTTCAATAGTCATAGCTTAAAAATGTTTGCAAAAGAGTGGAATTTCAATGTTGTAACGCGAAGCCCTAACTATCCCAGGTCAAATGGCTTGGCTGAAAAAGCTGTAGGGATAGCAAAAAAGATGGTAAAAAAATCCCTCGAAGAAAGGAAAGATATTTTCGAAAGTTTATTACAATATCGAAATTCACCCTTAAAGTACATAAACTATTCTCCGTCACAGTTACTTATGAGTCGAATATGTAAGACAAAGTTACCAATCTGTGCAGATTTATTAAAACCTATGTTATGTCAAAATGTTAAAGAGGGTCTGATTTAGTACTGTAGTAGCAGCCATGCTTAAAAGAGGTCTTGAGAGGCCGACTTCTCGTGTGACTTCATGTCTTCTAAAATATGCTAATATACATATTATAAACTGGATTGTAGTGGTTTTATTGCAAATGTAGAAACCACCCTGGATATATTACAGTTACTGACATAAAAACACCCGAAGGGCTTTTGTGTCCATTAAAATTTACTGGAAGTCTTAAAGAAACAGCTATTTTAAGGCAAACTGAAAGAGTTATAATGTCTAATGAGCCCGTAGATTTCATTATATTCGATAAAGGGCACACTAAACTTATTATAAATGAAATAATACGTAACGCCGAAGAGAATTGATTAAACTTTCTTTCCAAAACGTACATTCTTTATTAACCCTTAGGAGTGGTTAAATTTTAAAAATTCGTACCTTTGAGACCTAAGAAAACGCAAAGAAAAGAAAAAAAAATTAGTGTTCAGCCAACATCAGTGGCGAGCAAAAAAAAACAGGAGAGTTGAGAGCCTTATAAATAAAAAGAAGAAAGCATCGCACGCTTTGAATAAATGCGTGGAACTCAATATTGTGTTAAGGGACAACAAATTTTTCAAATTAATATTATTATTTTTTATTTTAACAATATTTACTTTAGTTTTTAAAAATTAACTTACTTACTTTACTTCAAACTTAGTTTACTTAAAAAAAAGTTTATTCTATTTTTGTTTTAAACTTTATTCGCTTGTATTAAAAATAATATGTAGTATATAAAATGCACTATTTATTTTGAAACATATGGTGTTTGTTTGTTTTTTTATTTTACATGGATGATAAACCCAATGTTGATGACAATTGCCAATCGTATCAGACGAACGATATTGCAGAGCTCTATGTAATTACACCGGCCCGTTATGAGCCCTAATTCGGCTTATTCGGATTGTGCAATAACTTACGTCCTATTCGAATATGGGGAAATGCGTTTTCCCGGATACCACCGCGCTGATTCAATTTTACGGCTTGGTGTTTTTATCGGTAAGTTAAGAATTTTAATGCCTATTAAATTACTGGTATAACTTTTCTTAGTATTTTACTGTTCTATTTTGTGATAACGTAGTTCGTTTTAAACTATGGTTTCTTAATGTTTTTAAATTTTAAGTTAAACTCAAAACGACCGTTTGGATTTATACCGCTTACCTGAGCGCCATTACCTCTTTATGACTTATTTCTTTTTTATTATATACATGCCTAGAAATCGCCAAAGAGGCACTGCTAAAGCGGCTTGGAGCGAAAAAGACCTCCAATCTGCTAAAACTGCGATTAAAGTGGGGATGTCCAAGAGGAAAGCCGCAAAACAATTTAACATACCATTTACATCTTTGCGGTATCGATAAAAAATAATAATATAAGCAACCCTAGGTCGTAAGCCCATGTTCACCCCAGAGCAAGAAAATGAATTAGCTGAACAAGTTAAGCTGTTAGGTTTGCCGTACTATGGAGTCAATATCGGAGAATTGCGTAAACTTGTTTACAAATATGCTAAAGTAAACAATTTCAAAAACAATTTCGATCCGAGTAGCAAAACAGCCGGGTTGGATTGGGTACATGGCTTTATGAGATGAAACCCATTAGTCTCTGTACACAAAGCTGAAGCAACGTGCTTGAATAGGATTTCTGCTTACCAGAAAAAAGAAATAACACAAATAGGATTTCTGCTTACCACAAAGGAGAAATGACACATTTCCATGAAAAGCTTAGCGACCCAATTGTAAAACGTCACAGTGACTGATCCAGGAAAAATGCTCGCCGAAAAAAGGACAAAGAAGAGTTGGGAGCTGTTACAAGTGGCAAACGAGAAAGCAATATAACTGTTATCTGTGCTACGAGTGCGGCCGAAAACTTCATACCACCTATGTTTATTTTTACCAGACAGGAAATGACCTACTTATTACGAAAACTAACCACAACTAACCACATGGTGCATTATACACCAATTCTTAGCATGGATGGATCAAGGAAGAGTTGTCACCTGGCTTAAACATTTTGTAGCACTTAAGCCTAACCAAGAATCACTTGTGCTGTTAATTCTAGATAACCGCAGTATTTATATCTCTCTTCAAGCTTTTAATTATTGCAAGAAAAACCACAATACAATGCTTTCGATTCCACCACACAGTTCTCACAAAACACAGCCGCTGGATGTCTCTCTTTATGGGCCCCTTAAAGTTGCGTATAAGTAGGAATGTAACAGACACATAAAGACACATTTAATGTTTAAAATAACTCCCTATGGAATTGCAGGTCTTTTCAATAAAGCGTACGTATAAGTTGCGAATATAGGCAAAGAGAAATCTGGATTTCGAGCCGCGAGAATATACCCTGTAAATCCATATGTTTTTCCTTAATGACACAAGTACAAATCACTCAAAACGAACAACAAAATGTACAGAATTTCGGAGATACGCAGTCTTGTAGTAAGGCCGTGATTTCTCATTTAACAGGTCCATCAAATAAGAATCGATTCTCCGAAAATGATTTAGCAGTTCCATCTAACCAGGAACTTGTGAACAAACAAAGAAGAACTTCCAGGCCTTTTGCTGCTATATCATCTTCTAGGCCAGCCCAAAGAAAGAGGAAACAACATGCTACTATAATAACGGAGACACCTATGAAAAGTATGTTACAAGAGAAAGAAAATAAAAAGATTGCGAAACTCAATAAGACAAAAAAAAAAAAAACAAGACAGAAAAAGGTAGCCAAAGAAAAGAAAAATAAGAATATAAAACAAACAGCTTACAAAAGAAAAATCCTACAAGAAAGTTCTTTAGATAGTGAATATGAAGAAAACTTTTGCGACGATAGTAATGACAAAATAACGAGATGTGGTATCGTTGTACCACCTGCGGACTGTGGTCTTATGCTATATGTTCTGGATGAGACTCGCCGGACGGATAACTCTGCGATTTTTGTGCCCAACGTTAAAAATTTTACTATTTCCCATTACAATGACCTCTAAGAATGTTAATTAAAGTAAATTTGTCATTGAAGACTATACTATATTTTTTGTGCAATTATATAAGTCTGATTTCACGTATAAATAGGGATAATTAATGCTAATTTGTAATTTTAGAATTTATTTTAATTGTATAAGGTTGATCTCACGCATATTTAATCTTGTAATTGTAATTTTAAAAACAACAGGCGGTATTACCCCTTAGCTTGAGAGGCATTACCCCTAGTCAGGGGCAATGACCCTCAAACCTATTTTTTAAGTTTTCCTACTACTAATAGATTAAAGGTATATACGTTTGGTGTTCAAATGTTAATTATTATCTAATAATTAAAGACTTTGTTGGTTTTGGAAATTTTGATATAAAATAAATTTACCTACCGGTTAATAAAAAATAATGTCTAAATTGGTTACGATTATGGCTTGATCCAGGACATCGAGATACAATATTTAGAATGCAGTTATTATGCCACAAATGGCTTAAATAAAAAACAATAGCTGTTTGGGTAGGCGTCCACGATAAAAGATTTTCATGAGATTTTTGTGTCATGAGTCAAAAATTTCATAGTGGAAACACTCTTGAAATTCGTGAGATATTGTTAAAAATGTCATGACACAATATTTCAAGAGAAATTGATTTCATTAACAAGTCTCAACGTGTAAACGTGATATGCGTCGTGTTTCATTTAAAATATCTGTGTCACTTGCTGCACGCGCGTTTCGGTATTGTCTCTGAAACAAAATTGGTATTCGGTGTTTGTGAATTCAAGTTTGGGTAATGAAAATGAATAAAAAGAAAAGAAAAGCGTGTAGTGTCAATTGGTCACGAGACCTTATATTGTGAATTATACGAATCACATCCGAATTTATGGGATTGCACATTAGAGCAGTATAACAACCGAATTTGCAGAAAATTCTCCATGGATGGTATTTTAAATGCTGTGGGAATATCAGCTCAAGAAGTTAACAGTAAAATTCATAGCCTTCAGTGCCAGTTTCAGAGCATAAATAGAAAACAAAAAACACTAAAAGCGGTGAGTCTACAGATGATAATTTTGTTATAAAATGGGAGTTTTATGATGCTTTAAAGTTCATAGACTTGCCAACAACTGGTATAAATAAAACTTAAATTGTATCGTTCATTTCAAAAACGACTTATGTCAATAATTTTGCTTTTTGAGATTTCACTACCAAACATTTCTTCGACCATAGACTAAAATGACACAAGTCCCAAAAAGCTGTGTGACAATAAACCCAAAAAAATTGAAAATATCCGAAAAGTGCAGAACAGTATTTTAGAGCAACATAAGAGGTTTTATGAAAACATCCTGCCGTGGCCAACCAATGAAGATAATATAAAAAAGGCTAAAAATGATCTTGAATTTGACTATGTGTCCCTTTTTTTAAATTTAGTTTACTTATTTTTATAATGCGAAACTATAATATTTCTGTTTTATGTACTGATTTATATTTTGCCATAAAATAGACATATTTTTCTTCAAATATTAAAAAAAACGGTTGATTTTTTTTTTGGTGGTAAGTGTTTTTTAACTAGCATATTATACTAGGTATTTCCCCAATGCGTTTTTATTATAAATTAATTTATATTGTGTAGTATTGGTTTTTTTGTTTCCCCTGAAAAATCCAGTTTTCTGACTTAAGTCGTTTTTGAAATGACCGATTCCATTATTGACTCGCTGGTAAGTAAGTTTTTATTAATTAAGTTTGCTGGGTGCAAAAAAATAGCGAAACGCAGACTAATGTACTTATACAGAAAGCCTCAGAAGTGATGTAAAACACAGATATTTTCCTTTGAAATTATAAAGTTGAACATAAATTTACTATAGAAAAAATTGCATGAAAATAAATCGACATGTCCGAGCGTTTTTCCAAAAACCAAACTGCTAAATTTAAAAAAAAAAGAAAATTTCTTCTGGGCCTCACTGTACGATATTTTATATATATTTATATTGCCATGGGATTTCACCTTCTTCTTGAAAATATTGTGTTAATTCTTCTTGTACTTCCCTGTCATCAAGATTTCCGCTGAGGTTTCGATTAACTTGTAATGGTAGTAAGCGTTGAGTGTCCTGCCGCCATTCATCTGGTTGAATATTACCATTTTGGTGATTTTCAATATCGAAACTTACGTTTAAA